>OY992877.1:191574659-191884659 GCA_963921405.1 Cepaea hortensis | reverse complement strand
CCATTTGCTGAACAGAACTAATTTGACCTACACTTGCTCCATTTGAAGAAAGCTCTACGGAGATGTCAACAAGCCGATATTGACTGCTACATTTATTGTATGTATTCACAGTAATGTCTGAAGGAGAAAGAATCAGATGAGGATGACGGAGAAGGACGAAGAGCAGGAGGAGGAAGAAGAAGAATAAATAGACGATGGAAGAAGAGGACGGAGAAATGGGAGGTGGAGAAGGACAAGAAGAATACTTATTGTAAAAAAATAACGTCTACACATTCTGATTCATGCTTTCCCGCATGTGAAGTATTGGCTACGTCGGGAAATAAAAACAAAGTAAATACACAAAGTTCTTGTTTAACGCCTGCAGGCCCATTGATCATATATTTGTATAGACCAATCAGCACTAGGTTGGTTATATTGTCAGCGCAGTGCGAGCCGCTTTTACTTTCCAAGACATTTCCTGTTGACTTTGGATCTCATGTTAATTCATAAAACCTGCCCAATGCAGATCCGAACCCATGACCACAGGACCAGCAGGCGCGCTCAAGCCACTATGCCCCGCGGCTCTCATACAACACAATTTGATTAGAGACATTTGATAGTTTGATCTTCGCATGTTTGCCTCTCTGACATTATCAACATCAAACATGTTTGTCTTCCTCAGGAACATACTGTCGCGGCATCTGGGATACTGTACTATGCTGGCCTGCAGCCAAGGCAGGCACCACCGCTTATCTTCCTTGTCCGCCTCTTGCTGGTCTTGTTAGAGAGAGTAAGTACATTTTCTTGATGTCATCTGATGGTCTAATGACAGGGTTAAAGTCAGTGTTTCCCAACGTGGGGCCCACGCCCCACAGGGGGGCAATTTGATTATTAAGGGGGGCAATTCAAAAATGAAAGAAATCGGCTGGATACAACAAAACGGGGAGACTTGAGACTGAAGTTAACTACATCAAAACCTGCTCAAGATGACTACCACGTTATGGATAGACCAGAACAAGTCATTATTCTGCGCCTCAGAACAGGGCACAATAGATTACGCAACCACATGTATACAAAATTCAAGATTGGTGAAACAGCCATGTGCACATGTGGTTTGGCGTCGCAGACAGCAGAGCACATACTCCAAGACTGCCCAAAATATAACATATCTAGGCAAACCTTCTGGCCTAGAGAGACGACAGTGGAAGATAAACTCTATGGACCGCTGTGTGAACTAAAAAAGACAGTTCAATTCATACAAGAGACAGCTTTGCAGTTATAGACATATTTCAAGCGAACGAAAGAAGAAGAGGAACTAAATTGGAACCTGACATAAAATCTCTCTGCAGCAAGCATCAAGCGCAAGGATCTCACTAAATTTAAATAATTACTAATAATTAAAATAATATAGAAAAATCTTTCATTAAAATTATTTTGTACTTGAATTTTCAGTTCTTTTTCAATTACTGTTAGCGCCGAATGTTGGGCGGCGTTTACCATACCCAACACCCCACATTGTGTCAACGGCTTCGGGTGGAGAAGCGCAAATGGGAGGGTACAAGCCTTATCCTGGTGCGAGGTAATGAAACCTAAAGACAAAATGTCATCTTAGGGCAGAACAGGCCCTAAGCCTTGTTTGGCTACTGGCCTAGGATCGAAGATCCGACAGGCGGACACTTACAGCATTACTTTGCTGATCCGGCAGCTTCTGCAGCTTGTCTTGTTCTAGATGTGTTGGTGTTACCTTTCCTCTGGAGTAAACTAGGCAAGCCGAGAGAGGCATTGTGCTGTATTGCAACACATGGTCTGTACAATTTAGCACAGGCTATGTGCTATGAAGACGTATAATTCCATCCCTGGTCTTACCTGTCTACCATTACTGTGATATTCTCATTGCAACAAATGCAAGAAAAATGACATGAATAGAATCAACCACTGTTTATTGCCTTCATCTACCTCACAAAGGCATTTGATTTGGTCAGTATTGAGAGTCTGTTCAATGCACTAAAGAAGATTGGCTGTTCCTCTTCTCGCTTGATGTTTTGCTGGATCTCCTTTATTTCCGCCAGTAGATTCTCGTTGCCGCTGGTCGGGTTAGGCGTCAGCAGTGCCTTGACTTGTTTCTTTAACTCGTCGATCTGGCTTTGTAGTTGAGCTCTTTCATTTTGCGAGATGCCCGTAGCTGTCCCGCGCCTCCGCATTGCTTCCTTATATGGCGTCTTTGTGGTGATGGCGATCTTTAAGACGTCTCTGTGTCTTTACAGGTACGGACAGCCCAGGTATCTTGCTCCATGTTTGCCCATGCAGTTGGCGCACTTTCTTTTGTTGTTGGGTGCTCGAAAGTCGGTGTCCAGCGTAGCCAGCGGGCACTCCTTGAAGGCGTGATGATCGGCGCAGTATGGGCAGATTTCGGTATTACTGCGACACGTTGCTCTGCTGTGGCCGGCCTTCTGACATCTGGAATATTGAGTGATTCTTGGGATGAATCTCTCTGGTTGCTGCATTCTCTTGTTGATTGATACTGTGGTCGGCATTTCGCTGCCCTCCGATGTCACCACTGCCAAGGTTGTATGTATCTTGGAGTAGGTGAGGAGCCGCTCTGCCTTCACGAATCGGATGTGGAGATTCTCTTCTCTTAGCTGATTCCGGATTTCTTCGTCTGTCAGCTCCACTTGAGTCCTCTTGACAACCCATCAGACTGTTTTTGAGTCGGTGTTCCCGGCTCTGGTGTCTTTCTCCTCCTTCTTCTCTGTTGTCTTGATTCTTGTCTGTGTTGGGCTGTCGATCTTCTCCCTCGTGGTAGCTTCAGTGATAGCTGTAGTATCAGGCTCTTTGATGCAGCTAGCAGGTAGGTTCTCCATGTTCTTCTTCTTGTTGTCGGCTCCCACGCTGCACATCTTGGCTACCGCGTGTTTCTTGTTGTTGGACTGTCAACGTGACATTTTCCCGCGAATCAGGCTTCTTGACAGGATAAGGCGACTTGATTTGTTAGCGCTCGCAGTGCGAATGCACGAATGATGACGTGACTACGACGCACTACGTTCATTGAGTCTCATATATACAGTTACGTTCATGGAGTCTCACATATACAGTTACATTCATAGAGTCTCACATTTGTAGTTACGTTCATGGAGTCTCACATATACAGATACGTTCATGTAGTCTCACATATACAGTTACGTTCATGGAGTCTCACATATACAGTTACGTTCTTGGAGTCTCACATACACAGTTACGTTCATTGAGTCTCATATATACAGTTACGTTCATGGAGTCTCACATGTACAGTTACGTTCATTGAGTCTCATATATACAGTTACGTTCATGGAGTCTCACATATGTATTTACGTTCATGGAGACTCAAATATACAGATATGTTCATGCAGTCTCACATATACAGTTACGTTCATGGAGGTTCACATATAAAGTTACGTTCAAGGAGTCTCATCTTACATATACAGTTACTTTCATCGAGTCTCACATATACAGTTACGTTCATGGAGTCTCACATATACAGTTACGTTCTTGGAGTCTCACATATACAGTTACGTTCATTGAGTCTCATATATATAGTTACGTTCATGGAGTCTCACATACACAGTTACGTTCATTGAGTCTCATATATACAGTTACGTTCATGGAGTCTCACATATGTAGTTACGTTCATGGAGTCTCACATATACAGTTCCGTTCATGGAGTCTCATCTTACATATACAGTTACTTTCATCGAGTCTCACATATACAGTTACGTTCATGGAGTCTCACATATACAGTTACGTTCATGGAGTCTCACATATACAGTTACGTTCATGAAGTCTCACATATACAGTTACGTTCATGGAGTCTCATAAATATAGTTACCCACATGGAGTCTCACATATACAGTTACGTTCATGGAATCTCACATATACACTTACGTTCATGGAGTATCACATATACAGTTACGTTCATGGCGTCTCATAAATATAGTTACCCACATGGAGTCTCACATATACAGTTACGTTCATGAAGTCTCACATATACAGTTACGTTCATGGAGTCTCATAAATATAGTTACCCACATGGAGTCTCACATATACACTTACGTTCATGGAGTATCACATACATAGTTACTTCCATGGAGTCTCACATATACAGCTACGTTCATGGAGTCTCACATATGTGGGTCTACTGTTCAAGTGATGCAAGGATGCGTGAAAAGAAGAAAGCTGGTATACTAGATTCAAAGGCACCCATCATTAGAGCATTAAAGATTGGTAGATTGGGTATTCTGTAGATAATACGCAGCTCATTGGTTTATACTTACATATCTTTTAATCAATCATTTCGATTACGGCTGTAGGGGTGTGGAAGCGATTGGTCTAGGAAACGGGACTGTCATCATCTACTCACTCCCAGTTCTGCTGGAAGAGACAGGGCGCTTATGATCTTGACCCAATAGCATAACAGTGAAGTCTGTTCATCATCATAAATCATAGAAATAAGCAAGCACTAATAAAGACCAAAACAATGGTCCCTTAGAAGTTCCTCGCCATGGATCTGTGATGTGAGAGCACCATCACATGTTGTAAGACTGAGAGCAAGAAAGAATAACATGACCAGGCTTCACCTCACTGTGCCAAGCGATGAGCCCAGGCATAGAACCCGCGACCGAGCGTGCTCATGACATTACCAGCAGAGTTCACTATCACTTTCACGAGCAACCTAAACATTGATGTCATGTGACTCTCGACCTCCATCAGTAAATACATCACAGTTTTAATGTACTTGCTAAATGTGTTAGTGCCCCCCCCCCCCACCCCACCCCCAATCATCAAATTCTATTGCTGTCTGCGTGTATCTACGTCTTTATGTTTTCGGAAAATATTTCATTCTGTGGGTTGGAGTATTGAGTATACACTTGGGATTGAAAACTAACTAACCAGGCAAATGTATGTGCTCGTTCAGCAGTCTAGGATTATGTGCGTGGACATGAACAATATTTGCAGTTCGTTCCTTATCTTGTCAGTGCAGTGTGTTGATTTCTCAATGACTTGTTTTCATTTAATTATTATAACACAATGTCATGAATATTATTTTGAAATGTAAACGTTGTCTTCTTCTTCTTCTTCTTCTTCTTCTTCTTCTTCTTCTTCTTCTTCTTCTTCTTCTTCTTCTTCTTCTTCTTCTTCTTCTTCTTCTTCTTCTTCTTCTTCTTCTTCTTCTTCTCTCCTCCTCCCCCTTCTTCTTCGTCTTATTCTTCTTATCATTATTATTATTGTGATAAATTATTCTTATTATTACTATTATTATACTTTGCACATCAGCCATGCCCTTTCACAATTGGAATTCTTTAATGTGTGTCTGTATGCGTGTGCACGTGTTTACGTTACAAACACAAGACGACACTATTTTATGTCCCTATATTTTCCTCTAGTTAAAAGTAATCTGGAAGCAACACACTGCCGTTGGTTTGCCAATTATCAGACCTGGACATATTCAGATGAAATGACTTCTTTGCTTACTCATCTCTTGTATGTCCTATATAAACTCTAGAACGTCCCAAACTCTCTCTGGTTACATTTTTATAACTCTATCTCAACTGTAGATTTATACATTTTCAGGACATTCTAAAATCTATCTATTTTTTTTAACCTGAATCAACCGTTGATCCCTACATTTCCAGAAAATACTAACATCTATTCGGTAATCTTTTATGAGGCTGCGGCAAAGGAAGCCCATTCATTTCCAGTAGAAAATACAAACAGTTAGGTATGTGTCCGTCCATCCATCATGTGCCATGCCGATAAGCGTGGGCGGCCATGTTTTGCCATGTCACCCGATCAACAGAGTCGTGGATCAGCTCCGAGCTCCTGTCTCGACCATGCCACCTGGGTATTTACTTATCGGTCTTTCCCTTGGTCTCTTCCCTTCGATCTTGCCAGTTGTCACCAAGTTCTCCAAGTCATTTCTTCTCATAACATGCCCAAAATTTTTGACTGTCTAAGTCTAATGTCTCTAATCAGTTTAAGATCTTCATTTGTTTCTTGAAGGACTTTTTCATTGGTTTTTCTGTCACTCCATGGTATTCTTTGCATTTTTCTCAGATACCACATTTCCACTGCCATCAGATGTTTTTCAGCTTGTCTGCACATTGTCCACGCTACACATTCATACAAAAGTACAGGTTATATGTAGAAATTCAACACTCTTTTTCTCGTTTCAATTGATATCTTTTTATTGGTCAGTATGTTTTTCACACTTATAGCCAGTGACGACGATAATCTGTGTCTTCTTACTATTAAATTCTAACCCTAGTTGCTCACTGTGTGCAACAACCACATCTACTAAATGTTGTAGATCCTACTTATTGTCGGCAGTCAAGACTGTATCATTGCATATCTAATGTTATTGATGTATCGTCCTCTAATGTTGATTCCTTCCATATCTTCTATATTTCTGAAAATATTTTCACTGTCCAGTGAAAAAAGATCTGGAGACATGACACATCGCTGTCTCACACCCCTTTTAATAGGCTGATATTGACCTATATCATTATCAATTCTGATGACAGCTTGTTGTTTATAACATATATATATATATATATATATATATATATATATATATATATATATATATATATATATATATATATATATGATGTAGCACCTGCAAAAAGATCAGACATACCAAACGCGAACACAGTGTACATACCTTTCAACGGACTTCATAAAGGTGAACATAAATCACTGAGTGAAAAAACAAAACAATAAACAATCTAAAAAGTATATAATAATACAATTAAATTAAAATAAGTATTCTAAGATACAACAAACGACGTTTCTGCTATATAAATCTTCATCAGGGTCGGAACAACGCAAACAGATCTAAAGAAAAGAAAAAACATAAAATTATAAAATAATTTTTAAAACACAACTCCGTCGTTGTGACAATACGCGCTCGCACGCGTGCACACATACACACACACACAATCACACACACACACACACACACACACACACACACACACACACACACACACTAACCATTGTGTCAACGCAAAAATAAAAGACAGACTACAGGAGAAAATGTTGTCTTTTTTCCATTAGAATTCGCTTCCCGGTACTGCGGGCCGGATGGCCTCTGGGAGACGAGAGTTCGGGGCGAGTTCTCCAATGGCTCCGGGTACACTCACTACATGAACTGTTACTCCAAAGAGGCCTGGGAATTCTACATCCGGTACTTGAGCAACAAGACGTCTGAGGAGAAAGAGGTCAGTGCCGTTCATT
This sequence comes from Cepaea hortensis, assembly GCA_963921405.1. NCBI lineage: Eukaryota > Metazoa > Mollusca > Gastropoda > Stylommatophora > Helicidae > Cepaea > Cepaea hortensis. The sequence continues at coordinate 191,877,411 of OY992877.1, read as the reverse complement.
GGGTAACTTATATCGGTGATTTGTTTAGAGCTTTCGCGAGATAAATGCGTTTAAAGGCATTGATTAGCACACATAGAAGGCAAGGGGACAGAAGTGTATATAAAAGAGCACCACAGACAATCGGCTACCTTGGATGAAATCTGCCCAAAGAGAGAAAAATTGCACCCATGCATGCTGAAATCGGGAAAAAAAAGTTAATACTGAGGCTCATAGCTAGATGTCACGCTCCCCCTTTCGAAAATGGAACGAAATAGAGGATGAAGGTGAAGGAAGAAACAGGGCGATGACGGTGAAGACGAATAATAAGAAAGGGAAGGAGGGAAGGAAGGAAGGAAGGAAGGGAGGGAGGGAGGGAGGGAGGGGGGAAGCAGAATGACTGGCACCAGGACGGTGATAAGTACGAGGACGCTGACGACGACGACGATGACACACTCCCACTGATTTATCTGCTTATTTCAATAGCCTCAGGGGTTTCCCAGTATTCGGTATCTGAAGTAGACCTTAGCTAGTTGACCCAAATGTTGTGTGTATAAAAGTGTGTTGCAGTCACCCCCAGAACCTTTTGGCTATTTGTGATTTATTAGACAATTTTATGTTCAGTAAGTTGCCACTGCTTTCTGAACGAGATTTCAACATTAAGTCCAACTAACCAGTGTGAGAAAATAATCCTCAACCCCACCGACAGTGATCAGGCAGCTTATATGATTTGTTTGTCCTGACATTCTAACAGAGTATCAGAAAAGAACAGATTTGTTTGTCCTGACATTCTAACAGAGTATCAGAAAAGAACAGATTTGTTTGTCCTGACATTCTAACAGAGTATCAGAAAAGAACAGATTTGTTTGTCCTGACATTCTAACAGAATATCTGAAAAGAACAGATTTGTTTGTCCTGACATTCTAACAGAATATCTGAAAAGAACAGATTTGTTTGCCTGACATTCTAACAGAGTATCAGAAAAAAAAACAGATTTGTTTGTCCTGACATCCTAACAGAGTATCAGAAAAGAACAGATTTGTTTGCCTGACATTCTAACAGAGTATCAGAAAAAAAAACAGATTTGTTTGTCCTGACATCCTAACAGAGTATCAGAAAAGAACAGATTTGTTTGTACTGACATTCTAACAGAGTATCAGAAAAGAACAGATTTGTTTGTCCTGACATTCTAACAGAGTATCAGAAAAGAACAGATTTGTTTGTCCTGACATTCTAACAGAGTATCAGAAAAGAACAGATTTGTTTGTCCTGACATTCTAACAGAATATCTGAAAAGAACAGATTTGTTTGTCCTGACATTCTAACAGAATATCAGGAAAAAAAAAACAGATTTGTTTATCCTGACATCCTAACAGAATATCTGAAAAGAACAGATTTGTTTGCCTGACATTCTAACAGAGTATCAGAAAAAAAAACAGATTTGTTTGTCCTGACATCCTAACAGAGTATCAGAAAAGAACAGATTTGTTTGCCTGACATTCTAACAGAGTATCAGAAAAAAAAACAGATTTGTTTGTCCTGACATCCTAACAGAGTATCAGAAAAGAACAGATTTGTTTGCCTGACATTCTAACAGAGTATCAGAAAAGAACAGATTTGTTTGCCTGATATTCTAACAGAGTATCAGAAAAGAACAGATTTGTTTGTCCTGACATTGTAACATTATATCAGAAAAGAACAGATGTGTTTGTCCTGACATTCGAACGGAATAAAATAAAAGAACTGATTTGTTTGTCCTGACAATCTAACAAAATAACAGTAAATAAGAGATATGTTTGTCATGACAGTCTAACAAAATAACAGAAAAGAATAGATTTGTTTGTCCTGACAATGTAACAAAATACCAGAAAAGAATACATTTGTTAGTTAGTTAGTTAGTTAGTTAGTTAGTCAGTCAGGCAGTCAGTCAGTCAGTCAGTCAGTTAGTCGGTCAGTCAGTTAGTCAGTCAGTCAGTTAGTTAGTTAGTTAGTTAGTTAGTTAGTTAGTTAGTTAGTTAGTTAGTTAGTTAGTTAGTTAGTTAGTTAGTTAGTTAGTTAGTTAGTTAGTTAGTTAGTTAGTCGACAGATCATCCTCATTGCACATCGAACCATTCAGTCCATAAGTGCTCGGATCCCCTCCTCAGCAAATCCCGCAGCGTATAGCGGCTAACGACACCGGTTCTGTTTTGGTTTATCAATTTTCTTTGGCTTCCTGCGTAGTGTTCTTGTTTGGCCACACCTCTTTTAATTTGCTGTTCTCGCAGTCTGACCATGGTTGTAGATTCGCAGTCATCACTTGGTTCTCGCAAAAGTCTTGCTTCTCGTAGAGCATTTAGAATGTCAGCCTGGTCCATGGCGCGTCCGCCCTTCACAGTAGCCTCACCTGCGTGCTTGTCAGCCCGCTCATTTCCTTGTACTCCCGCATGCCCTGGCACGAAGATGAAACTAATCTTTGCCAGCCGAGACCGTTCCAGAAACAGCAACCACTCTCTTCGGATCCACCCCGTCTGTATCCTCTTGAGCATGCTCATTGAGTCGCTAAGGAAACATGCTCTATTGAATGTCTGTGTCTCGAGCTGTGTGCGTGCGTGCGTGTGTGTGAGTATGTGTGGTGTGTGTGTGTGCGTGCGTGTGTGCGTGTGTGTGTGTGTGTGTGTGTGTGTGTGTGTGTGTGTGTGTGTGTGTGTGTGTGTGGGGGGGGGGGGGGGGAAGGTAAAGGCTGTCCCATAGCAGATACAACCATTAGGCTTTCACATATAGTAGGCAACGACATATGAAGTAGGGTGGCAAATTTCTTTCCTTGTCGTCTTTCCTTGCAAGACAATCCCCAGACAATCCTGCATATTTTCTGATGCCCATTTGCAGGAGACTGGATCGGCCCCAGACTCCTATTGGTCGGGACAAAAATAACCTAGCCTCTCCTGGGGATTGAACTCTGACCACTATGTTGATTCCCAGTATTTTAGAATGTGTGAATGGAATAGTTAGTGAGCTCTCATAATCAAATTGTGTTCACGACCAATGTTTGAATTTCCGCAGTTAGTGAGAGATCTTATTACTACATCTCGAACGTTGGAAATTGTTGGATTCTGCATCTCGCTGGTAGCCACCATCATATCCCTGGTGATCTTCTGTTACTTCCGGTAAGTTGTCGGTGTTGTCTGTGTATTTGTAATGTCTGCGAATGAGATGTGGGTGCGTGGTTTATTGATGTTTTCTCTGTTTGTGGATGATGTGTGGGTGCGCGATTTATAGGTGTTTTCTCTGTTTGTGGATGAGATGTGGGTGCGCGATTTATTAATGTTTTCTATATGTGTGTATGAGGAGTGGGTGTGTGGTTTGTTGATGTTTTCTCTCTTTGTGGATGAGATGTGGGTGCGTGGTTTATTGATGTTTTCTCTGTTTGTGGATGAGATGTGGGTGGGCGATTTATTGATGTTTTCTCTATGTGTGGATGAGGTGGGGGTGAGTGGTTTATTGATGTTTTCTCTGTTTGTGGATGAGATATGGGTGCGTGGTTTATTGATGTTTTCTCTGTTTGTGGATGAGATGTGGGTGCTTGGTTTATTGATGTTTTCTCTGTTTGTGGATGAGATGTGGGTGCGTGATTTGTTGATGTTTTCTCTGATTGTTGATGAGATGTGGATGCGTGATTTATTGATGTTTCTTCTGTTTGTGGATGAGATGTGAGTGCGTGGTTTATCGTTGTTTTCTCCGTCTGTGGATGAGATGTGGGTGCGTGATTTATTGATGTTTTCTCTGTTTGTGGATAAGGTGTGGGTGTGAAGAGAATTAGAGACAAGAATGAATCACGTGAAGAGTTTTTTGAGTGAATTGCAGAAGATATGTGGTAACGGGATTCTGACGGCAAGCAATGGATAGTAACTCTGCACCTATAGTTAAAAAACGACTAAGGAGGGTTCGTGTGTACCGGGACTACAAAGAACAGTATCACGCTGTAACCTACCATTAAGGGAAGCAAAGGATAGTATCACGCTGTAAGCTACCATTGCGAGATGCAAGGAACAGTATCATGCTGTAACCTACCTTTAAGGGATGCAAAGAACACTATCACGCTGTAATTTACCATTGAGGGATGCAAAGAACAGTATCATGATGTAAACTACTATTGAGGGAGGCAAGGAATAGCATCACGCTGTAACTTAACATTGAGGGAAGCAAAGGATAGTATCACGCTGTAACCTACTATTGAGGGAAGCCAAGAACAGTATCACGCTGTAAGCTAAAATCGAGGGAAGCAAGAAACAGTATTATGCTGTAACCTATCATTGAGAGAAGCCAAGAACAGTATCACGCTGTAACCTACCATTGAGGGAAGCAAGGAGCAGTATCACGCTGTAACCTACCATTGAGGGATGCAAAGAATAGTATCTCGCTGTAACCTACCATTGAGGGAAGCAAGGAGCAGTATCACGCTGTAAATTACCAGTGAGGGAAGCAAGGAACAGTATCTCGCTGTAAACTAAAATTGAGGGAAGCAAGGAACAGTATCTCGCTGTAAACTACCATTGAGGGATGCAAAAAAATTGTATCCCGCTGTAACTTACCATTCAGAGATACAAGGAACAGTATCATTCTGTAACCTACCATTGAGGGATTCAAAGAACATTATCACTCTGTAATTTACCATTGAGAGATGCAAAGAACCTACCATTGAAGGAAGCAAGGAACAGTTTCAAGCTGTAACCTACCATTGAGGAAGCAACGAACAGTATCATGCTGTAACCTAACATTGAAGGAAGCAAAGAACAGTATCATGCTGCGACCTACCATTGAGGGTAGCAAGGAACAGTATCACGCTGTAACCTACCATTGAGGGAAGCAAGGAACAGTATTACACTGTAACCTACCATTGAGGGAAGCAAGGAACAGTATCATGCTGTAACCTACCATTGATGCATGCAAAGAATAGTATCACGCTGTAACTTACCATTGAGGGAAGCAAAGAATAGTAACACGCTGTAGCCTACCATTGAGGGATGCAAAGAGCAGTATCACGCTGTAACCTACCATTGAGGGTTGCAAAGAACAGTATCACGCTGTAACCTATCATTGAAGGAAGCTAGGAACAGTATCATACTGTAACCTACCAAAGAGAGAGGCAAGGAACAGTATCTCGCTGTAACCTACCATTGAGGGAAGCAAAGAACAGTATCATGCTGTAACCTACAATTGAGGGATGAAAAGAATAGTATCATGCTGTAACCTACCATTGAAGGAAGCAAAGAACAGTTTCATGCTGCAACCTACCATTGAGGGAAGCAGGGTACAGTATCACGCTGTAACCTACCATTGAGGGATGCTAAGAACAGTATCACGCTGTAACGTACCATTGAGGAAAGCAAAGCGCAGTATCACGCTGTAAACTACCATTGAGGGAAGCAATGAACTGTATCACGCTGTAACGTATCATTGAGGGAAGCAAGGAACAGTATCACGCTGTAACCTACCATTGAGGGATGCAAAGAACAGTATCATGCTGTAACCTACCATTGAAGGAAGCAAGGAACAGTGTCATGCTGTAACCTACCATTGAGAAGTGACAACGGAAGCTTGGGCTTAGGGCTGGCTTCCTGTGTCTGTCATTTAAACTGTTATCTACTGCCTATAGTACCTTGCGGTGTAGGACAGTGGGGTCTTGAGCTTGATGAATTAAGACCGCCTGGCTAGTGCAGTCGCCGCGAACTGTGTAGGTTAGGGTTTTCTTTTTGCTATCGACAGAAAACAAATCAACACCTTACCGAGAATTCGAACCCGGGTCTCCCAAAGGAGAATTCGGCATTCTAGTCACTCGGCCAGCCGCTCCTCATCGCGTAGAAAAATAAGTTACAACATCCAACTAATCATGAACAGCCATGGGACACATATTTAGAAAATGCGTAAAGAGAATTAGACAGGAGTGAATAATAAAACAAAAAGTTAGTTGCATATCCATTACAGGACGTCGCAGTCAATCCCAGCATTTTTAATACTGTTTGTGATCTCTTGGCAAGTTTACGTTCAGTAGTTTGCCATCGCTTTCTGAACGACCGACACACATACCATTTTCATATAAAATCAACGCAAGGTGGTCTGCTGCCAAATGGCCCGCAGCTGTGTTTCAAACGCGGTATGCGGGATTACGAACTGCTTCCGAACATACTTCGCCACGGAGCCGGCGGATGAATAATATAAGGAAGAAATTGAGGGAATTGCAGAAGTCAGCATCTTGGCAAGAGTTGCTTCAGGGTCACGGTAATAAAAGCTACATTGGATGAACAGTTTGAACGCTATTACATGAAATATTAATCAGTTCATTTGTGTCTGCTTGAGTCGACGTCATAGTCTAATAAGTAGTTAATAAATAGTTAATAAATAAATCAGAAATGAATGAGTGTAATTAAAAGTTACGAAAGAGCGCAGAAGTGAATGAATAAGTAAGCGAATGCACGTGTTAATGAGTGCATGATTGGATGAATGAGTACGTGCGCGAGTGGGGGAATACGTAAGCGAGAGAAGAATTAATTGAGTGTGTGACTTAGTTTATACGTGAGTTGATAAATTACTTAAAATGATTTTATTACATTTTCAACATAATGAGTGTTTGGGACGTTATGGGATACGTAATAGGGTCAGTTAGTATGTGAGTGTGTGCATGAATGATTGAAAGAATAATTGCATGTGCAATGTCATCCGAAATTCCATAATATCTTATTTATCGAATATTCAAAACGGTCGTTATTAGTGTACGAACCAAATGTTATCCAAGGATATGCAGCAAGTTGCTTAAAAAACCAACGGTTACATTAATACGCTGGGATTAATTTCAGATTCTTTGAATTTATTGGCAATTGCACAGTTAAACTATCGTAATCAACTTCAGTGTGTGTGAATAACTCCCGCACATAAAAGGGCGCATTTGTGCTCTGCTGCCTGAATGCGCCAAGGACAATTTAACAGATTTGTGTGCGACAGATTAGGTTTACTGAAATAGTGATTGCATAATGAAAGGGGTTCATAAGTGTGTGTTAGAGTGAATTGCATAGCTCATTAGAGGACAGTGAGTTCGTTAATGTTGCACATATTGAGTTATGACTGGGTTAAAATGGTTCTTAATTGCGAGTGACTCATTAGTCAGTGTCTCTTTAGACATTGGATATGTTTTGCAGCTAGTTATTGAGTGGTAGTGTGGTGAAGGCACAGACAGGCACAAATCAAACAGAGAGACAAACAGACAGACACGGACAGGCACACAGACACAAACAGGCAATCAGACACAGGCAGCCAGACAAATAGATTGGCAAACTGGCAGATAGATATAAATATTGGCTGGGTGGTTGGCAGCACAAACTTATCACAGTTCTCTGTCATTCTTTATTATACTACATCTCTCAAAATGTAATGCTTAAATTAAGAGCGGTGAAAATGACTTCAGCACTGCCAAAGAGAATATCGATACACAATAACGCATATTCTAAGCAGCAGTGTGCTGTATCTTCTTCTTCTTCCCCCCCCCCCTACTCTTCCGCCTCCTCCTACTTCTTCCTCTTCTTTATCTCCAAATGTCTGGTCTGGAGCACTTACCGCCCATAGTCACTGTATAATTATGCTGTATATTTATGAATTACTTTTTGCACATTAAACATACATTGTTTTTAACGCATAATACGCTCTCTCTCTCTCTCTCTCTCTCTCTCTCTCTCTCTCTCTCTCTCTCTCTCTCTCTCTCTCTCTCTCTCTCTCTCTCTCTCATAACGAGCTTAGAGTGCAATCTTACACAATAAATCATAGACATCACCAATCCCTATATATATATATATATATATATATAATCGCAAACTATTCCAACACTATCTCAGTACAGAATGCCGTCTCCCTTAACAATAACAATAATAACAATAACTCCCTAGTATAACAGTCAGTCCCTTATTGGTAATACACCCCATAGCAAATAACAATTGCCACATACATAATGAATATTATTGAGTCATGTATTATTGATTTTCGCACATTTTCCATGCCATTATAATGCATAATTTGATACTACTGATGTAGTTCTCTGTTAGCCTGATCAGTGATGCATGGATGAAATAATGTATGAAGGACAATGATAGAAGGACAGAACGCTAGACGGGCCTGCGTGCCCCATTCTTAACCCTTTGAAAATAAAGTTTATTCGTTCGTTCCCTTTTTAATACGAATATATACACTACCTCTTTGTTCTGTGAAATCAAATATCATTTGTATTTTCTCACAGAAGCCTCAAATGTCATCGGACCCGCATACACAAGAACCTCTTTGTGGCAATGATAGTGCAGATCGCAATGAGAGTTATTCTGTACATTGATCAGCGGGTAGCTAAGGATACTGGAGGAGAAGTACACGGCGCTTCTAGAGGGGAGAGCAATGCTATTTACGATAAGGTACGTTAGTGGGTTTTTTTTTTAACGTTTGCACACTTTGAACTCAAGTTTAGCCCATCACTAGCTACCACTTGCAGATGCTCTGGGCTGATTTGCGCATAGGGATTAGCTTAACCAGTTATCAGTGTCCCACGTCATCAACCGAACACACTCCGGCTTCTGAAGTACTTGTTATTTACGTCCACAAGTCAAGGACGAGAAGTCAACATTATAGTCCAACGGACACGGGTAGGGGTTAAACCCACCATCTCGACATCAGCATACCGGATGTTTAAGAACGAGCGCTCGTATCCATTCAGCCTGGCTGACCTTCTCGTAAGTGTTTATAGCCGGCTCTGTGGCGAAGGGGTTCCGAATGCAATTCGTAATCCCACATACCGCCTTCGAAACACAGCAGCAGACCGCCATGCGTTGGTTTTCATACAATGGTATGCTCAACGGTCGTTCAGAAGGCAGTGGCAAACTACTGAAAGTAAACTTGCCAAGAAATCACAAAGAGCAAAAAAATGATGGGGTTGACTGCGACGTCCTGTAAACTTATGCAACAAATGTAAGTGCTTGCGTGATGCTCTTTAGGGAGTGAATATATTTTAACTGCGCTAGTATTTGCATGATGCTCTCTATATAGAAACACACACTTTGCCGCTCACATATAACTACTCAGATATAGCCATACACATATAGCCGCACCCATATAGCCACACACAATTAGCCATACACATATACACTGCAACTTTCATGAGCATCCTCACTAAAATGGAAAATATGTTATGACACATACAAATACGTTCTGCAAAGGACATGCTACTGAATGAATAAATAAACATATAAATACACAGGCAATTTTCATGAGCATCCACACAAAAATGGAAAATATGTTATAGTATTTATAAATGTAAACATATTCAGGTATGTTAATGCCAATGGAATATGATATCAGCTTGAATCAAGTACATATGTAGTCAGTAGGAATTATATAGTATAAAAACTTTCATCATGTGCATATTGTTATCAAGTGGCAGTAAACATGATAATAAAAAGATGAGCATATACTGTTGTTGTTGTTGTCGTCGTCGTCGTCGTTGTCGTCGTCGTCGTCGTCGTCGTTGTTGTTGTTGTTGTTGTTGTTGTTGTTGTTGTTGTTGTTGTTGTTGTTGTTGTTGTTGTTTGTCCATCAAGAATGATGATAGCCATTCATTTCATCCAGGGGGGTTTAAAGTATGGAGCCATGAGTTCTAAGATGGCTGATAAGGCCTATTTTGGCTCGAAATGTTCTTTGAAAACGTGGACAAAGAATGCATGACGTTCGAGGAGGAGCATCTCCTGCAGTGGTTTTTCTGTCCAGCCTTTTCTTTACAGCTCTTGCAGTCCTGCTTGCTTCACAGGTGACTGCACCCTTGTGTAATGATGTACGACACGAATTTCGGTCTTTGACAGCATTCTTCCAAGTGCCATGATTAATTCCAAAATCGTTTAGTGAGATCTTCAGAGTGTCTTTAAAGCGTTTCTTCTGGCCGACTTGGGAGCGTTTATTACAACGCAGCTCGCCGTAAAAAAATTCTATTAGGAAGCCTGTTATCTGGCATGCGAGTTAAGTGACCAGCCCAGCGAATCTGATTCTTCATTAGTAGAGTGTGGATGCTGGTCATGGACGCTCTTTCTAGGACTTCAGTTTCTGGAATCTTGTCTTGCCATTTAATCTTCAATAGCTTCCAAAGGCAGACTGTAGAAGTGGGTTAATTTCATAGCGTCCCGCTGATAAACAGTCCAGGTTTCATAAGCATATAGCAGTGTAGATAATACGATTGTTCCACCAGTCTGCACACCAATAAGCCAGACATGGGACAACGGATACTCACTCAAACCTTAGGTCCTGTATGACATCACACTGATGTTGGACAACAGGATGTCTTCATCCGACATACAGGACCTTGCGCTGGAGTTCACAACCAGCGAACACAAAAAAGCAAGCAAGCAATACGATTGCTTTGTAGACTTTCAACATTGTAGACTTTCAGCTTTGTTTGCAGGCTTATTCCATTTTTGTCCAATTTCTGAGCACATACACAACAATAAGGAATAATATGTTGTGTGCCACATATATGTTCCTGTTTACATACAAGCAGTCATATGTGCATCCGATACACCTACATACACCAAGACATACAAAAATACCTGCTTACACCCACATCCACCAAGCCCTACACTCAATTTTTAAAAAACACATACACACATAGATATTTGTGTATTATTGTACACATAGATATACCTAGGGATACGGTTTGATCGAAGTCTTGCTTATAATGTGCACATAGACCAGGTGATAACAAAGGCCAACCAGGGTTTGGCTGCGATGCTGGTGATGGCGGCAGCAAACTGTGAGCAGCGCCATCTATGTCTTCTGTACGAGGGGCTGGTCATGTCTGTTTTGGAGTATGCAATGGCAATCCTGACTCTCAGCCATAAGCAGATAGAAAGGATGGAAAGGATACAGAATGAAGCTATGCGCATTATTCTTGGATGTACAAGAGATACAGCATGCAGGGCGATGCGCTACCTTCTTGATTTTCCAACCATTGAAGAGGGAATACAAGTTTGCAGGGCACGCGCCTACCTCAGAGTTAACGCAAACACACAACATCCACTGCATAGTGAAATTAGGAAGGTGAAGGGCAGCAGGTTAAAAAGAGGACGGTCGTGGATGGGTCAAGCCGAAGACATTCTTCAACAGGTGTGTTCACTTGAGGACTTAGAACCTGGCGAGGAGTGGGTGCAAGTGCCAACAGACTTCTGAACATCCTTTTCAGTTTGCATCCAACTAGATAGGAAATGCAGACAAGAAAATCCGGCTGCTGTGGAGGCTGAAGTACAAGCGTTGATTTTCGAGAATTCGCTAGACAGTGACGCGGTCATCTACACAGATGGGTCGGTCGTCCGACATGTGAGAAGCTCATGGGCCTTTACAGCTCGGGCCGGAGGGAGAATTGTGAAGGAGGACTCTGGTGCTTTCACTGAAACCACAAGTAGCCTGACCATGGAAGTCATGGCAGTAAGTAAAGCAATAACATGGCTCGAGACACAGACATTCACTAGGGCTTGTTTCCTTAGCGGCTCAATGAACATGATCAAGAGGATAGAGGAGGGGTCGATCCGAAGAGAATAGTTGCTGCCTCTGGAGCGGTCTCGGCTGGCAAAGATTAGCTTCATCTTCGTGCCAGGGCATGCGGGAGTACAAGGAAATGAGCGGACTGACAAGCTCGCAGGTGAGGCTACTGTGGAGGGCGGACGCGTCATGGACCAGGCTGACATTCTGAATGCTCTACGAGAAGTAAGACTTTTGCGAGAACCAAGTGATGACTGTGAATCTACAACAATGGTCAGACTGCTAGAGCAGCAAATTAAAAGAGGGGTGGCCAAACAAAAACACTATGCAGGAAGCCAAAGAAGATTGATAAACCAACACAGAACTGGCGTCGTTAGCCGCTACACGCTGCGGGATTTGCTGAGGAGGGGATCCGAGCACTTATGGACTGAATGGTTCGATGTGCAATGAGGATGATCTGTCGACTAACTAACTAACATAGATATTTACACATGTAAAGGATATTACATTTACACTAAAGTTATGTTTCAATTGGTTAGTTTGGATTTGGTTTTCGTTTGTAAGGGATTGCTTTAATTGCATGTGGATAACTACACAAAAGCTACAGGTCTTCCATAGATCACTAAATTAAAATCTTAACAGATATGATGACTTCTGTGGCATCGGCGACCGGTCCAAATATGTATATACGCAGAATCCACACACGATTATAATTACATTCTTTGGATAACAATTTATATAAAATTATTATCCAATATGCCGACTTGGACACAGGATTATAAATCTGAGCCTAGCGATGAGCTCTAATATAACTTCTCTTCTGAGGTTTAACTGAGTGGGCGTAACGGTAGAATGGAATACGATCACACAGCATAACATTTGTTGTAGGTGGTTTTTATAATTTAGTAATTTTGCCACAGCAGCGGCTTTTAGACCTGCAGTTTCCGATATCCAACTGCCGATAGATTATTAATGTGCAGAACGTTCATACCGATTCTCTGAATTTTTCGGCCTTGTCTGATAAGGCTAGTCGTCCGATCCACTACGCCGGGATCATGGGATGGAGGGAGGAGTATACCATCCTGTTATCTTAGTTTTGAAATAATGCAAACAGGCAGCATCTTGAGGCAAACCTGGTCTGTTTGAGCATGAGAAAAACGACAAATTATGAAGTAAATTCTAGAAGAACTGATTATAACCAGGGCACTGGTGAAGTCAATGACAATGAGAAATTCACGGGGCTTTGATCACTAATAACATGATAATCTACTAAATGGTAAGATAGAAGGAACAGATTCGTGCAAAAGAGCTACATAATCTATTATATAGTAAAATACAAGGGTGAGATAAGTGTAAAAGAGCTAGACAGTCTATTACATGGTAAAATACGACGGAAAGATTAGTGCAAAAGAGCTAGATAATTTACTAAATGGTAAACTACAAGGGCCGGTCTCCCTGGAGCTTTCTCCGTAACCCCGAATACTCTCGTGGTTGACTTGAGCGCAAGAAAATTTGAAGCGGTTCGAGTAGCGCCAGTGACTTGAGAGTATGGAGCCGGTCGCTCAGAAAGTCGTGGCGTCCTGATGAGCGTAATCTAGCCTAGGAATCAACATACAGCTGAAAGATGCTGATGTTGACCGCAATATCCTGAAACAGGATGGAAACGCTAGGGAAAAAAACCTACAAGGGATAGATTAGTGCAAAATAGCTAGACAATCTACTAGATGGTAAAATACAAGGAAACGATTAGTACAAAAGAACTAGCTAATCTAATAAATGGTAAAATACAAGGGACAGATTAGTACCAATGAGCTAAACAATCGGATAAATGGTAAAATACAAGAGAAAGATTAGTGCAAAAGAACTAGACAATATGATAAATGGTAAAATACAAAGGACAGATTATTGGAGGAAAAAAAAAAGATAGAGGGTGTCAAAGATATTTATGGACCAACAAATGCCAGCCATGGCCAGGTAACAGGCTATCAGAATATACAGCGGTGATTCGGCACAGAAGCTTCAGGAAAAGCACACGAGTCAGTCTTCACTGTAGACATGACACTTTTAATGATGACTGATGGAGTCTTTGCCAAACATTGATTACCAGATAGTCAGCACCAGCAGGTTTGCACATGTTTATTTAGATTCTTTACAAATATCTACTTCCTAGGTGTTAAATAGAATGGTGTTGGTGTCATTACATATTTGAGGCGTGCAAAATATCGGGTTATAACGTTCGCCTCTGAAGCATGCAGGAAGAGTTCGATTCACGGTGTGGTCTGTTTGGATTTTCACCCATGTTAAATATCCATCGGCAGCTGGAAACAAGCGCAAACCGAATGAGGTCACTGCCCAGGCACATGTTGAACATTAGAAAACCTACCACACAAAGGAATATGTATATCACACGTGATTCTCTCTCTCTCTCTCTCTCTCTCTCTCTCTCTCTCTCTCTCTCTCTCACACACACACACACACACACACACACACACACACACACACACACACACACACATACACATTGGATCCCCGCCTATGATACGGATTCCGTGCACAATGTTGAGATTTTTCTAATGTGATTTACGGGAGACGGCCGAAGCTATAATGGAGATGTCTGTGTGCAATAAACTTGATCTTTTACCCATCTCATCATCTCATCTCATCTCATCATCTCAACTCATCATCTCACCTCATTATCTCATCCCATCTTGTTTTTCGTGTACCTTGCGGTGTCGACGTGAAGCATAAACAGTTGACAGTCATGACTCGCCATTTCACTCGATCACCAGTGTCGTGGATCAGCTCAGTGTTCCTGTCTCGTCCATGCCATGTGGCCAAGCCATGCAGGTATTTTCCTCTCGGTCTTCCTCTTGGTCTGTTCCCCTCGATCTTGCCAGTTGTCACTAAGTTCTCCAATCCATTTCTTCTCATAACATGTCCAAACAATTTTGACTGTCTACGTCTAATTTCTCTAATCAGTTTACGATGTTCATTTGTCTCCTGTAGTACTTGGTCATTGGTTTTTCTGTCTGTCCATGGTATTCTTTGCATTTTCCTCAGAAACCACATTTCTGCAGCCATCAAATCCTTTTCAGCTTGACTGCTCATTGTCCAAGTTTCACATCCATACAAAAGAACAGGCTCTATGTATCCCCTCAACACTTTTTTTCTCGTTTCAATTGACATCTTCTTATTGGTCAGAATGTTTTTCATCTTGCTAAAGGCTACTTTCGCCATGGCGATTCTTGTTCTAATCTCTTCAAGGCATCTCCCATCAGATGTTATAACTGTTCCAAGATAATTGTACCGATTCACTTGTTGAAGAATATTTCCATTTACTTGTATATTACATTGTGGCACTTCTTCCTTCCTACTGACGACCATAACCTGAGTCTTTTTACAATTTAATTCTAAACCCAGTTGCTCACTGTGTACAACAACCGCATCTACTAATTGTTGCAGGTCCTGCTCATTGTCTGCAATTAATACTGTATCATCTGCATATCTAATGTTATTGATGTTTCGTCCTCCAATGCTGATTCCATTTATATCCTCTACATTTCTGAAAATATTTTCACTGTACAGGGAAAAAAGATCTGGAGACATCACACATCCCTGCCTAACACCTCTCTTAATTGGCTGATACTGTCCCACTTCATTATCAATCCTTATTGCAGCTTGTTGTTTCCAATATATGTTTTTTATAAGTCTAATGTCTTTCCCATCAATTTGTAGATCTGCAAGCATATCCACCATGCTGACATGTCTAACGCTATCAAAAGCCTTTGTATAGTCAATAAAGCAAAGATGTATATCCTTGTTTACTTCTATAGCACGTTCAATAACTGTTCGCAGCATATACACAGCATTTACTGTACCCTTTCCTTCTACAAACCCGCATTGTTCTTCCCCTATTTCAGGTTGTATCTTCTTCCTCATTCTTTGCATGATAATTCTTAGCAAAATCTTTGTGATGTGACTCATTATACTAATTGTTCTATGTTGATCACATTCCAAGGTTCCTGATTTCTTTGGGATTGCAATAAATATAGAGTTACATAATTCAGGAGGTATATCTCCAGTATCATATAATGTGTTCAGCAGTCTGGTGACTTGATCTAGTCCAAATTCTTCTAAAGCTTTAATCATTTCTGTTGTGATGTTATCTGCACCGGGGGCCTTGCCAGCTTTCATATGCTTAAGAACATTTCGAACCTCCATCTCCAAAATTGGCGGTCCTTCATTATTAAATCTAATATCATACTATTCGTCTCTGTTATCATCATAAAGATGTTTCACATAATCTGTCCATACAGGTAGAATCTGGTCTTTTTCTATTATGATTTTGCCATCTTCAGTTTTTAGACACCCGGTTGATGTACTTGTTCTTTTATTAGTAAGTTCCTGAATTTTTTTGTGCACTAATTTGGTATTTTGACTGTTGTGTTGGCTTTCAATTTCTAAGCACTTTTCCTCAAGTCATGCTTCTTTTGCCTCCTTACATAATGTTCTGACTTGTCTGTGAATTTCTTCATATTTGACAGAATTATTTTTGCTGAGTCTTCTTGTTTCCATGAGGTGTAAAATTTCTTCAGTCATCCATTTCTTACGACCCACCTTCTTTAATTTTGGAATAGTTGTTTCTGCAGCCACATTGATTAAATTCTTCAACGTTTTCCATTGATCATTCACATCCTGGAATAGGATCTCTAGATCAGACAGAATTTCAAATCTGTTCTGTACTTCTATGTTGAATTTGTTTTGTATTTCCTTGACATTACTCAATGTACACAAATCATATTTAGTGTTTCCTGTTATAAACTTGACTTTCTTCAACTTTATCCTCAATGTTCCTGTGAGTAATCTGTGGTCACTATAACAATCACCACTGGGAACTGTTTTTGCTATTGTTAATGCGTTTCTAAATCTTCTGCTAATCAGAATGTAGTCAATCTGGTTTCTAATCCTGGTATCAGGACTCCTCCATGTCCATAATCTTCTAGGGTGTTGTTTGAACCAGGTGTTTCCTACAATCATTTCCTGTTCTTTTGCCCACTCTACGAGTCTGTATCCTCTTTCATTTCTCTCTCCTAAACCATAGTTTCCTACTACGTATATATCTCCTTGATTTCCTCCTTTTGCATTGAAGTCCCCTATTATGATGTTTATTTCTGAATTTTTACATTTCTTTAAGGCAGACTCTATGTATTTATAAAATTCTTCTACACTATCTTCACTGGATTCTCCTGTTGGGGCATATACTTGAATAATATTTATGCTAAAAGGTCTGCCACTTAATTTAACTAGTAGAACTCTGTCCGACACGGCCCAATATCCTTGAATAGATTTTGATGTTTTCCGGTCCAGAATAATTGCCACTCCCCTATGACGATCTTCACCTCCAGAATAAATAATCTTGAAATCTTCCTCTATCTTGATGCCTGCTCCTGTCCATCTCGTTTCGCACATACCTAAAATATTAATTTTTTCCCTTTCAATTTCTTGTTTTATGTTTTCTAATTTTCCGTCGTTGTGGAACGTTCTAACGTTCCAAGTTGCTAATTTTAACGTCTCTGTCCTTGTCTTGCGATGATCGGTCTTTAAGCGAATCATGATATACTAGGCACTTTTAAAGAGGTAGTTTGCCGTTGCTTTCCTCTATGGCAGTGACCTTACTGGTCGGAGACCGCAGCCATTGACTCAAGACGAGTTCCTTTGCCTGCCGTCGTGTAAATCGAGGCCATGACCCACAAATATCTGTCGGCTGCCCTCAAAATTACATCCACCACCTGCCTTCCGTGGCTTCTTTTGAAAACTTCCAATAAAAGGAACACAATATAACATCACATAATCCACAGGGAAACACTATTCACAGGGAATCCAAAGGAAATCATACGAAATCCAATGAAAAACACTAAATAGCGTCCCTCTGAAAAGTAACGCTTCATCTTGTCGCCAAGATGTGTGTGAACGTCTAGCTCATTTCACTGTATGCGTGTGTGTATGCGTGTGTGTATGCGTGTGTGTATGCGTGTGTGTATGCGTGTGTGTATGCGTGTGTGTATGTGTGTGTGTATGCGTGTGTGATATGCACACTTTGAATAGTTCCATTTGCAGTTGGATAGCTTTCGCTGAGCTCCGAATCAACAAATTGCTTTTCGAGAATGCTTGGGAACGCTGTCATTCCTAGTTTATTACAAGTCACACATGCAATTCCACGGCGTTCTCCGGGTCTATTGTGATTGACAAGTCAATCAAAGTACGATTACTCAACATTTAAAAACCTAAACTTCCACTTTTTACTGTTTAAGAGATCTCCCACGGGACCTGACATTTCGCTCATGTCATTAGTAAACTTGTGTATCTATTTTTATACGACATTTTATACGTAAGTGCGTGCTTTCTACTGGAAAATTAATGCAAAGTTGTTTATTTGGGCTGGTGTGTTGGCGGAACGGTCAGGATCTTGGGCTCATAATGTCAAGAGCCCGTGGACACGTCGCTCGCATTGAGAGAGAAAGACTGACCACCAATACCTCTGTGCACTCAGACCTACACAATGTCATGGTCCAAATACATCACAGGCCCACAGCATGTTCCTGTTTCGGGACTTGTTTATTTACTAACATTAGTATTATTATTATTATTATTATTATAACTATTATTATTATTATTATTTGCTGTCGGTTTACTGTATGTATGCTGTATGTTTATTGCTTATTTCCAAAGTGATCCTGATATTTTTCAGCTACTATCTTTGAATACCTCGGCTAGGACAGGTTCTCAAGATGAACTTAACTCTACCGTCTGTTGTGCGTGATCAGAAGTTGGTTCTGTCGCATATTTTTTGTCTTTTATGTATATTCCTTTCATTCTTCTATTCTTTTGTGCATGTAAAACAGGATTGTGCTGTTCTGCATGTTAGCTACAAATAGCCACACACATATTTGATTTGTGCAGACGTCAATAACGGAGTTTGACCTGTGCAAGAATTGCACTTCTACGCTTAAGCATTTGTTGCTATTATAAAACCATTCTTTATATGTAGTTTGCTTATCTACATTAATCTTTGTGTATTTTTCTGATCGTTTTCGGTTGACGAAACAAAGATCACAGGTTTTATTATATATGCCATTGGATTTTTTTTTTTTTAAAGAAGAACAAGAAACAAAATGGTCTCGTTTTGTTTTAATACAGTAAACCGATAGCACACACACACACACACACACACACACACATCTATTGTCATTGAATGGGTTCGATCGCCTGTTTGGCGACTCTCACCGGGGCTTGAAGAAGCTTTGTCTGCCTATAGAAGACAGGGTTGCACACACATCAGCGATTAATAGCATGCTAAACGGTTAAAATAAGCTGGATTGTAACAATACGGTTAAATGTAACTCGAGAAATATGTGTAGGAGACATGATCAACATATGAGTAAGAGGGACGGTGGATGTTCTCTTCTTCTTCTTCTTTCGTTCGCTTGAAATATGTCTATATCTGCAATGTCGTCTCTTGCATGAATTGAACTGTTTTTTTTCAGTTCACACAGTGGTCCATAGAGTTTATCTTCCACCGTCGTCTCTCTAGGCCAGAAGGTTTGCCTAGATATGTTATATTTTGGGCAGTCTTGGAGTATGTGCTCTGCTGTCTGCGACGCCAATCCACATGTGCACATGGCTGTTTCACCAATCTTGAATTTTGTATACATGTGGTTGCGTAATCTATTGTGTCCTGTTCTGAGGCGCAGAATAATGACTTGTTCTGGTCTGTCCATAATGTGGTAGTCATCTTGAGCAGGTTTTGGTGGCTTTCTGACTGATTTGATCATTCTTTTCTTTTGGTGGTATGTAACGGGCACATCAGGCTGTTCCTCTTTGGCTCCTTCCTTAGCCAATTGATCAGCTCTGTCGTTTCCGGGTACTCCACAGTGGGATGGTATCCACTGTATGGTGACTTTATGCTGACTGCTAAGTTCAGAAAGTAGTGTCCTTAGTACTGGCAATTTCCCAGAGAGGAGCGCCTCGAGTACTGATTTTGCATCTGTTAGTAGCACCACAGGTTGTGTACCATTGCTGTTATTTAGTAATTTCTCTGTTGCTATCTTGATTGCCTCAATTTCGGCATCATAGTTATGGCAGTACTTTCCTGTCGGTACTCTGGCTGTGTCCCTAGTATTATTTGGGTATTCTATGTACACTCCCGCTCCTCCATTTCGAACAGCATTTTGTGCTGACCCATCTGTGTAGACTCGGATCCAGAGGTCCTGTGGGTATTCTTCATCAAGGAAGCTGAGAGTGGCTGTTCTGCGCTGCACACTGTTCTGTTCTTCCTTGTCAAATATTCCTCTCACTTTTGTCTGGATTTGTAATGATAGTCTATGCTCATCTTTCCATGGAGTTCGCTCTGGAATAGTTGTTAGGGGGATACAAACTGTGGGCAGATCAGTGGTTTCTCTGCAGAGTCGTTTGGCCTGGTGGATAAAACTACTTCTTTTCAACCGCCCCATAGCTAGGTTTTCAAATCTGTTCTTCATAGGGTGGCCTGGCAAGCTGAGGAACTTTTCTGCTTGTATTAGCGTTTTCGTATCTCTGCGCTCACTCAGTGCCTGTGTCCTCCCCATCTTCTCCATTTCCACTATAGGGGTTGATCTCATCCCTCCTGTGGTGACTCTAAGTGCTTGATTTTGCACCTTGTCCAGCTCTTGTAGTGTGGTATTTGATGCTGAACACCACGCAGTTGACCCATATTCCAGGTGTGGTCGTATGCTCTGTTGGTAAACTTTGCTAAGTATTTTCGTACTGGCTCCCCATGTGGTTCCACTTAGCTTTCTCAGGATGGCTATTTTCCTTCTGGCTTTTGCTACTGCTTTGTTGATGTGCTTTCTCCATGTCAGCTTGCCATCAAATGTTACTCCAAGGTATGTTGGTTCTTTATCTTCTCTTAGGGGTGTTCCATTTATCTGGATGATCCCTGCCTTTTGTTTTGGAGAGAGGGTAAATAGGGTGGTGCTGCACTTGTCAGTGTTTATGCTGACACACCATCTATTTGCCCATGCAGCAAATGTATCTACAGCTCTTTGTAGCAATCTGGTGGCCACTGATGCATATTCATTTGTGCTCCATAGAACCAGGTCATCGGCGTACATTGCCGCTTTAATTCCATGCGGTAGGTGAGCAACAAGATCATTACCTTATCGTCTGTTCTTCGTGATAAGAAGCTACGCCTGTCATACATAGTTCAGTCTATTTAAATGTATATCTTCCATTCTTCTATTCTTGTGTGTGCTTAAAACAAGACTATGAATGTTTCCTTTCATAAAGTCAAGAAGTAAAGAGGCTGTCATATTAATATGGAATATTTATGATGGTCTGAATTCCCCTGACGCCCTCAATCGGTGCGGTTTACTTGTTTAGTAGAGTGAGCTACAAAGAATGAATGTGAAAATGGACGAATGCTACAATGAACAAGTGTATCAATAACATTTAAATGCTTCTGCGAAAAATGATCCCCAATGAATGCGGAGGAGAGTCATAAGGGGATACTCACGTTCCTGTAAGAACTGTTCATACGTTATTATTATCACCATTACGTAGCAAGTCCTTTACAGAACGTCGCTTTTATCACAACCCAATATAAGATCATCGATCCTTCTCGGCTCACCAGCCTCATGAATGTACTTGCTGAAGGTGTCATTGATGCCCTGATCGACGCCTGCCTTTTTCTTCCAGTGTCCAAACGCTGTCGTTCCTAATGTATGGCCAATCACACGTGTAATTCCATAGCGTTCTCCGGGCTTGTGACTGACTAAAGAAATCAGTACGACTGTCCAACATTAAACACCTGAACTTACACTTCTTACTGTTTAAGAGATTATATAAATACTAGCTGAACCGGCCCGGCTTCGCCCAGGCCCTGGCGGGGATCTATCTATCTATCTATCTATCTATCTGTCTGTCTGTCTGTCTGTCTGTCAGTCTATCTGACTCGCCCCGGCTTCGCCCATGCCCTGGTGGGGAGCATCTCATTTAATTCATATAAGTAGTCATCTAAGCTCCCGTTCCCGTTCCCGACTATCTGTCTGTCTGTCTGTCTGTCTGTCTGTCTATCTGTCTGTCTGTCTGACCCAGCCCGGCTTCACCCATTCCCTGGTGGGGAGCATCTCATTTAATTCATATAAGTAGTCATATAAGCTCCCATTCCCGACTGTCTGTCTGTCTGTCTGTCTGTCTGTCTGTCTATCTGTCTGTCTGTCTGTCTGTCTGTCTATCTGATCTATCTATCTATCTATCTGATCTATCTATCTATCTATCTATCTATCTATCTATTTATTTATCTATCTATGCATGTTCGGCCCGTTCCCGTTAAAAATATAGATAGAATAGAAGAGTAGATAGATTGATAGTAGAAAATATGATTGGAAGAGATCTATCTAAAGTAAACTTACCAAGATATCACGAACAGCCAATAAATGGTGTGCGGTGGGTTGACTGCAAACGATATGCAACTAACTTTCTATCACAAAAAATAACTTCTTTTTTTTTTTTTTTTAACGAACGAAAATCTTTCGTAGGCCCGTCCTATATTCTGCCCTTCTTCTCTATTTCCTCTCATACATTCTTTCATTCAACATCTTTTTTGAAGCAATTCTTTGACAACGGTCATCAGAAATACCCAACGTGTGTGTAACGCGCCATACATATGAGAATTTCTCCAACTCCAATTTTTGAAAAAAAAAAAAACCTTCCACCTTGTTTCAACCAGCCCGTGCGGCATCGGTTATAATAGCGGTGGTTCATGGTGCGTGGATTATTACTTTCTCTGCGTGCCATTAGAAGCTGGCTTATCTGTTGTGCAGGTTGTGTCTGTGACGTCAGCAAGGGGATTCGTTGGCCGGCAAGTTTTCCTTTTGTGTGTTTTTAGGCAGTTTCTTCTGTCAGTGTTGGCTTCTGGCTCGTCTGCTGTGCTAGGGTGCTGTCATCATATTGGCTTCTTGTGAGGTTATTGGTTAGTCATCCTCTTCCTCTGAGCTGGAGCTGTTGGCGGACCATGCATCTTCTTGTTTTTTGTCGTTCTTCTCTCATTTTCTGTCTGAGGCGATTCATTCCCCTTTTATATTCTTTGAACCATATGGGGCTGTCTAGAGGCTCCTTCATTGCTGCTCTGACTTTTGGTTCGTTCCGTCTTTCGACAATATTCCACACCTTGTCATGTTCAGCCTCTGATGCTCCTTTCTTGTATATGCCCCAGTCTTCTTCCGGTTTGTCGGTGTTTTTCTTCGTACTTTCTTGTTGAGTCTGGTTGATTTCTGGTTTCCCCTGACTCTTTTTGGGCATCATGGCTGGGCTGGTGTCCTTAGTTTGCTGTTTTTGCTTGGGCATGGTGTTGGCTTCATCTTGCGTCTTCTTGTCTTCTTTCTTGTGGATTGTCGTCATCAGTTTGTCGATGTTTTTCAGTTGTGTTTCATCTGGCGGTGTCTCTGCGTTCTTTTTAATGGGTTCATCTAGCTTGTTTTTCATTAGTTCCATTTCAGCTCTGTGCAATTCTCTTTCGGTCTTGATAATTTGTAAGATTTCTTCGTTCTCCTTCTTCAACTCGACCATGCGCTCCATCTCTTGTTTGATGCTTTGCTGTATCTCCTTCATTTCCGCAAGCAGTTTTTCATTGTCGCTGGTTTGTAACGGTGTTAGGAGAAGCTTGATTTGTCTTTTTAATTCGTCAATCTGGCTTTGCAACATTGATTTTTCCGCTTGCGAGATGCATGGTACTGTCTCGCACCTCCGTATTGCTTCTTTGAATGGTGTTTTCGTCGTTATGGCGATCTTTAAGACATCTCTATGTCTTTGGAGGTACGGACAGCCCAGGTACCTTGCTCCGTGATTGCCCATGCAGTTGGCGCATTTCCTCTTATTGTTGGGTGCTCTGAAGTCGGTGTCTTGTTTTACCATCGGACACTCCCTGAATGCGTGGTGATCGGCACAGTAACGGCAGATTTCAGTCTTGCTGCGGCAGATTGTTCGACTGTGGCCGGCCCTCTGGCATCTTGAGCATTGGTTGATTCTTGGTATAAACCATTCAGGCTGTTGAGTTATGTTGTTGATTGACACCTGGTGTGGAATCTCGTTGCCCTCAGTCGTCACCACCGCCAGTGTAGTTGGTATCTTTGAGTATGTCAAGATCCGCTGTGCCTTCAGAATTCTGATGTGAATGTTTTCCTCCTGTAGCTGTTTTAGGATTTCGTCGTCTGACAGCTCCACTTGAACACGTTTTATAACCCATCTAGCTGTCTTGAGATCGTTTTTACCGGCTCTGGTGTCTTTCTCCTCCTTCTTCTCAGCTGTCTTGGCTCTTGTCTCCTTAAAGACTATATCATTATTTATTACAACTCATATGCCTGTAAATAACTATAGACAAAGAGTTTATAAATATAAAGTATATAGCAATGTTATTAAAGGTTATGCCCCTTGAACTTTTCTTATGTTAAGTCCCCTTTCTATATAGAAATGATAATGAAAAATGAAATATTAAATTTTAGTAAATAAGTAGCCAATTTTACACTAAAAAACTATGACAGTCGGTTGCACAGGAAAGAAAAGAAGACTTGTAGAAAATTTCATCTAAATCGGATGGACCGTTCGCGAACGCAGCAAACACATCCCCACATACCCACCCACATACATTCTGTTTTATATATATAGATGTGTGCGTGTGCGTGCGTGTGTATGATAACGGGAAGGAAAGAGAGAAAATAAAGACGGCGAAGAAAGAGAAAGAAGAGGAACAGAGAAGATGAGGAGATGAACAGATGCTGTGGTGGAGAGTAGGCAAACCTACACCCTTTCCCCCATGCAACAAGAACTCAAGTGAGAAATAGATCGTGATGTAGAGGCTGTCACTTTAATACCAAAGCTGTGATTAAGTGATTGGCGGGTGCCTCAAAGTGACAGGGCAGCGCGCTGCCTACATAGATGATATCCGGAGTTCGAGTATCTTTGAGGCATTGACCAGATCTTATTTGACCGATCAATGAACATTGTGTGTAAATGTGTGTGTGTGTGTGTGTGTGTGTGTGTGTGTGTGTGTGTGTGTGTGTGTGTGTGTGTGTGTGTGTGTGTGTGTGTGTGTGTGTGTGTGTGTGTGTGTGTGTGTGTGTGTGTGTGTGTGTGTGTGATATGTAGTAATTAACCACTCTTTGTCATGGGATGATTAATCGTATCTGCCACGGGTTTATATCGCCGACGTGTTGTCATAGCGTTATATTACAACATTTCTGCTAACATATTAAAAGCTTTTAAGTCATAAATTTGACACATCCTTACTCCCCATTTTCCGCCATCCATTTTTGTTTGGCCCAAACCTATGTTTTTTTTTGGTCCATTCCTACGTTTTTGTTTGACCCACAGTTACGTTAATATTTGGCCCGAACCTATGTTTTTGTTTGGCCCTAACTTACGTTTTTGTTTGTCGCTGAATCTGTTAAATCAAGTAAAAACTAGTTTTGGAGTATTAATACCCGCGCCTGCTACTGAGTGAGTGTGTGGCGCCACTCTGTGAGCTGTGATATTCACGTGGAATGCTTCTACATGTCCGCTTTTGTTTGTATAGTGACCTGCATGTTCGGAACAATGGCTACCGGCTGTTGCTGAATTGACTGATTTGCCTTTTCGGTTCACGGGTGCATTTTTCAGGAGACTCCTGGGAGTCGGCGCTGGAGCTACGGAGTTCGTGCTTAATGCGACGCTTACGGCAGGTCGCCCTGCGGATAGAGACAGAGCTATGTGAGAAAACCCGGGTCAATGAGGTCTTTCTGGTGACTGCCGAGTCCATCGACGATGAACTGTGGTTTTCGTGGAGGACTTTTGTGTTGGCATTCTGGCGGCTGCATTATGCACAGTGTACCTGTGCGGGCTGTTGGATTGCCGAGACTCCTGTCTGTTCCACTTTTCACATTGGACAGTGGGGAGCATTTTGTGTGATATTCACTGGCACAGGAACGGAGCATAATGGGGACGACCCGTTGCCTGAAGTTGGAACCTCGACTAACTAACTAATACCCGCGCCTTGGAGTGGACTATAACGGAAACAGAAGAAGACAAGTGAACTAATTAAGTATGTTAATCTGTAATAAATTCGTTACAGCGATTGAATTTACATTTTTGATATTGAAATGAGGAGATTCCAAAAACCGCCCTGGCCTTGACAAAACAGAACTGGCTAACGGACAAGGAAACACGTAATGCTTTGGATCTGGCACGTTTTATTTCGTCAGAGATCACACGATCTTAAAACGTGATTTCCCCTCCTCCCCCCTCCCCCCGAAGCTCTCTCAAAAGGAAGCTTTATACTAAAGGGTGCGAACAAAACGTACAAATTGACAGAAGGACATGCATGTTCCAACTTGTGAATGACTGTACACATGTCGTGAGAAATCTGAAAAATTCCGCTATCTGCTTAAGACATTAACATCTTATGCGAGACCCAAAGCAACGAATATATGTCTTTCTAACGTCATATTCTCAAACATAAATAAATATTCTAATTAAATGGTAATGTGTGTACTTTTATGATTTTTTAATAACAAAAATAAATACATTTATGACGCATGTTGTTATTAACTATATACAGTATTTTCGTTGTGGCTTTCCTTTCTGAGATATCTGAACCTAATGTGTGCTTTCACGAAAGTTATCTGACATTAACACTTCGCTTTAAACTGGACGTTAGTTAGTTAATCATGTATATGAGAAATAGATGTTCGTGGAGACGTGGAAAGCTATTGCACTGATATGCAAGCATATGGGAACCTAGTGCACTGACATGCAAATATATGGGAACCTATTGCACTGACATGCAAACAATGGGAACCTAGTGCACTTGCATGCAAGCATATGGGAACCTAGTGCACTGACATGCAAACAAATGGGAACCTATTGCAGTGACATGCAAACAATGGGAACCTAGTGCACTTACATGCAAACACATGGGAACTTAGTGCACTGACATGCAAACATATGGGGACCTATTGCACTGGTGTGCAAACATTGGGAAACTTTATTTGTTAAATCACACTCTGCAACGGTATTCTTTACCAGCTGAATTATTTCTCTACCTCTTCTTTCCCATTGCACCGCTCACTACATTATCTACCATTATATGGACTTATATTTTGTGTTGTCCTCGCGTCTGTCAATCAATCGTCACACCTGCCTCTAGGTACATTCATTCCGTGTCACTTGCTTAATTGTCTTATTTGCAGTCCCCATCCACGACCTTTCTCTCTGGACGCCTGCTCTCTCTGAAAGCTATATTCCAATGCTGTGAATGACCAGTATTACCTATGATTATTAAGTAAGCCGTAGCCTGGGTCAATGCAAATCGGGATTGGACTAAGAGGAGGCCAAGCGTATACTGCATTGTTTTCACTGGAGTATCCCTCATGCAGCCCATCACTATTCACATATCTATATTTTGGATATGCTCTAGTCGTTTGCACTGCGTTGCTGATAGCGTTTATACACCCACCTCGTAACCGAAAACGGAGAGGACCAGATATTAGCATTAGATGATGCGACGAAATTTGAACTTAAATGTTTATGTCATTGGACTGTCCCTTGTTAAGAAAACACCGCTTAGCTGAACATGGTAGCACGTCACCTCTAGCTCTGCCACTGTAACAATGATGAAAGAGATTATACCGTGACTTCAGTACGAAAATTCAGTTATTTAAACATAGAAGACAACATCGAAGGTCTCGCCAAGAAGTGGCCTGAACATAGTGGGCACACCAATGAGAGATAAACTTGGATGACGTCAGGCACTAAATTAAGGAAGTACTTGAGGCTTTGAGAAAAGTTTGGACATGCACTGAGTGCTTGTACGGAGGACCAGAAAAGACTATGTTGACCTTATATTTTGCTGTAATGTAAGGTTTGCTTCAGCACCGAAACTGCAAACTGTAAACAAGTCCTCATTAAGTTAAGAAGAGAAGAATACGCTCTGCTTGGGGAAGAATTTAACATATGCGTGGACCAAGAAATGACTGTTTACAGAGTGTAGACAGAACATGAGAGATTGACAAAAATGCTAAAGAGGCTTGCTCAAGAGATAAAACAAGGGCAAATGGAAAAAAGAAAAGACCAGAAAAGCTTGGGAAAGAGAGAGAGAGAGAAGAATATCACCTGGCCAAGAAAAGAAAACAAGTAGCTAGAAAGAAAACGAGAGACTTACGAAATTCACACTTTGAGATAGAATTAGCTGCGTATTGTGTAATGCAGAAAACGAAAACAACATCTGCATCTTCGATTTTTTTTCAAAATCGCAGGCAGATAATGAAGCTACGACAGGCCACTTGATTCATATGAGTGGGACGAATCGGAACTGGAAAACTGTCTTGACAAATCGGGACTTGCTGCAATTTCTAATGGACTGGAACATTCGCTTTGATCCTTGAAGTGTAAATTTCTCAGAGAAAAGACTGAGAAGGACTTCAGGTTTCTGAATATTAGAAAACAGATTTATTCAATCGACCATTCTGATCTCCGTCCGAACAATTAATCATTATGATATTCCATAATGACATTATCAAAGAACAAGCAGCAAGTAGGCTGGGTGGCGTGGTACTTCCGGACATATTTCCTTGCGTTGATTTTCATAGTGTTATGAGCGTGGGCTGTCTAGAAAACAATAACAAACCTCTGAATGTCACCTTTCTTAGAAAATCACAGACAGCGAACCAATGATGTGGTTAATTGTGACGTCCTGTAAAGATATGGAACTCACTTTTTTATTAATGATAGAAGGCTACAACACAGCAGCGCCTGGTGACCTGCTCACAAATCGCCTGTAGTTAACCTCGAACACGGTAGTAGTTAATTTAAAGATTGCGGTTATTATTGGGTGCAGTGGGTATGACTTAGTGACATTCGTTGTTAATGGGTGGTTGAGTGAAGGCGTAGCCAACTAAGTGCTTCCGAACACTATAAACATACCGGTTACAGCTCTTCAAATGAAAACCTTAAAAAAGTAAAGATGGCGGCTAGTATTCATTGTAGTGGGTATGGCTTAGAGATATTCGTTGTTAAGGGGTGGGTGAGTGGAAGGGTAGCTAGATATACGCTTCCAAACACTATCATCATACGGTATCAGAGCATTAAATTAAATCTTAAAAAATAAAAAAGTAAAGATGGGCGTCAGTGTCCCCGCAGGTGCCGGGTTTGTATTCCAGTGGGAGGTTTAGTGGTAGAAGAAATATTGATTATGTTTATGTTAATTAGTTGTGATGGCGAGATCTGGTGTTTCTAAGCACGCTATGTTTAGAAAATGAGAAGTGATGTGCAGGGATGACGACTGTGTCTAGTTGGTACACCAGAAACCGTGGAGGTGACTGGTTCGAATCTCGGTGTCTTTTCTTTGTTATGGTTAGCATGTGGGAGTGTCAAGTTGGTCATTGGGTTTAGGGTTAAGGCTAGGGCCGCCTTGTCCAGTTATGACGCCTTGGTCACAAGTCCCACCGCCAAAGAAAACCACAGTCATCCGGTTTCACCATTATACCTACACTTAACAAAATATAACATAACATACAAATCCACAACACTATGTCTATAAACTAAGCCAGCTGTTACAAAAATCAATAATATTCATCCGCATAATGCTTAATCCCAGGGGCTTATCTTAACCATCATGAACGAGTCGGGTTATTAATATTACCGATAAAATTGAACTCATAGGACTAATCCCTTAATCCCGGGGATTATATCTCCCCCGTTGCAAATAGTTCGCGATTTAATAATACTCCATATAAATGTCGATGGGGGAATTAAGGGCTATATGTCCGTAATCAGTTAAAACAGGTGGTATGAGTAGGAGATATCACAATCAGTATCAGCATATGCCACTCATATCTTAAATATCAGTAATTTGTTACTCTTGTGACATTAGAAACGTCTGTGGCTTGTAAAATGATGATGTACTGTGCTTTTGGTGTGTATATAGCCGTTCTAATGTGTCAAGTTGATACATGTCACACCTATCAGCTCATCGTATCGGTGATGTGACAGGGTCCCCGTGACACCCTGGAGTGAAAATAATCAAACATATTTCATACCATATCAACAGGCATGCCTCTATATAGCTGCACTTCCAGCTTGTCTAGAGTCTACTTTAGGAAAGTATCGTATGTTTGTGTATACTCATGTACCATTGCGTATACATATGTGTAGTATTATTGGAAAGCTTCTGGTATGTATACTGTATCAGAGTGTGTTGCCTTACATAGCTGGTGTAGTGTCTATGTGTCTGTTATGCTGTATGTTTTGTTCTATTGCTATGTATTATTTTGAGGAAGTTTCAGGTGTCTGTCTAGTGAAAATCTTACATTTTTCCTCAGAATCAACATCTCCACTGGAATTAGATGTTTACATACCAGAAGCTTCCCAATAATTCAAAGTCACAAGAGTAACGAAATACTGCTATTTAAGATCGGAGTGGCACATGCTTATACTGATTGTGATATCTCCTACTCATACCACCTGTTTTAACTGATTAAGGACACATAACCTAACCCAAAATTCTCAATCGCCAATTATGAGAAACAACGAGTGTAGAGTTATTTATTTTTAGTGGATGTTCCGACAACAAGTGTTACGCCCTTAAACCCCTGCCAACATTTATATGGAGTATTATTAATATCGCGATATTTGCAACGGCGGAGATATAATCCCCGGGATTAAGGGACTATTCCCCTGAGTTCAATTATATCGGTAATATTAATAACTAGATTCGTTCATAACGGTGAAGATAAGAACCTTGGATTAAGCACTATGCGGATGAATATTATTGAATTTTGTAACAGCTGGCTTAGTTTATGGACATATTGTGTTCTGGATTTTGTTATGTTATATTTTGTTAAGCTAGGTACAATGGTGAAACCGAATGCCTGTGTTTTTGTTTGGCGGTAGAACTTGTGACCGCGACGACATGACTGGACAAGGCAGTCCTAACCCTAACCGTAACCCCTAGGACCAACTAGACACCCCCACATGCTGACGACTGGTAACCTTAACAAAGAAAAGACACTGAGATTCGAACCTGTCACCTTCACGGTGTCTGTGGTACCAACTAGACACAGTCGTCACCCCTGCACACTACCTCTTATTTTCTAATCATGGCATGCTTAATAACACCATATCTCGCCATCACACTTAATTAATATAAATATAATCAATATTTCTTCTACCACTAGACCTTCCCACTGGGATTCGAACCCGGCACCCACTGGGACACTGACGCCCATCTTTACTTTTTTTTCTTTATGGTTTACATTTAATGCTCTGATACCGTATGATTATAGTTTTCGGAAGCGTTTATCTAGCTTCTCTCCCGCTCACCCGCCCCTTAACAATGAATATCCCTAAGCCATATCCACTACAATGAGTACTAGCTGTCATCTTTACTTTATTACGGTTTTTATTTGAAGAGCTGTAACGTGAATGATTATAGTGTTCAGAAGCACTTACCTGGCTACCCTTCCACTAAACCACCCCTTAACAACAATTGTCACTAATTCATACCCACTATATCCAATAATAACCGTAATTTTTAAATTAAATCTTTAAAAAAAAAATAAAACAATACATAAATACATAAATGAATAAAATTTTCAAAAATAAAGTGGTAATATTGCACAAAATAGTCGATTATATATTCATGAGTTATATCCTCCAGCATCTCCTTCCCGATCCTCCTTCTTTGTTCTTAGTAATTTTTTTTTTTTTTTTGAGACCTCCACATACTACTCCCAGTATGTCCGAATTTTGAAATACAATTGACAATCCCTAAGCCACAGACATCAACCTCCTTCCATTAAGAGTGTGCAATGAAGGTGTCCTTTACAAAAGTAAGCAAATAATGAAAGCCTGCTGCAGATGTATAGCTATTTTTAAATTGTCTCTTCCGGCTTTGTGGCGATCGGCTGACCAGCGAAATTCGTAATTCCTCATACCGCGTTGGAAACACAGTTGCGGGCGATTTGGAAGCAGACCGCATTGAGTTGATTTTCATACAATGGTATGAGTGCCGGTCGTTCAGAAATCATTAGCACACTACTGAACGTAAACTTACCAAGATATTACAAACAGCCAAGAAATATGGTGGGGTTGTATAGCATACGCAACTAACATCTGATTACGTATTTATTATGTTTAAACTAAACTAAACTAAACTAAACTATTTAATATGCTTTTCTGCCTTATTTTCCCCACTGGCAGCCAATTATCTGTGAGATGATGTACACTTTAATCGAGTACACCCAAACAGTCAAGATTATGTGGATGTTCATTGAGGGCATCTACCTGCACAACATGATCGCCGTGTCTGTGTTCTCTGGGAAACCAAACTACATTATATTCTACTCTATTGGATGGGGTAAGTCTGCTGTTCAGTGTTCTGTTCTAAAGCCTTGAGAATGTTTGTGGTGTTTGCGTTCGTGTTTCTGTTCTACATAATGCAGAGTGTTTGAGTTGGTTTTTCAGTTTTACAACACGTGGTGTGTTTGAGATGGTTTCTCTGTTGTTGTTTTTTATAAATTTGAATTGTTTTTCTGGACATTTTATTGTAGATTGTGTATGTAAATAGTGTTTCTTTTCTACGGTAATTTGTGTTTCTGTTGTTTTTCTATCCTACGGCATTTTGACTGTTTTAGTTGTTTATTTCTGTTCTACGATGTGTGGTATGTTTGAGTTAATTTTTCTGTGTTCTTTGTGTATTTGGATTGCTTTCCTGTTTGGCGGCATTGCCATGAGTCGAATTGGAGCTCATGGCATGTTGAAAGATGGTCACGCGGAAGGACGTGACAATCGTGGGTTTTAACCCATGTGGTGCACGCCGAGGTTGTCACCGGAGCAAGAGTCACGATTTTGCGAAGGTGACAAGGGCATTCAAGTGGTGGTTGTCGTGGTGAACGCACCACGTCTCGAAGATAGGCAACGGCTTATACTATGCCGCTTTTATTATATTAGAGTTGTGTCAAGACTATTAGTTTTGATTGTGGTGTTGAACAAGTGATGAATACATGAAATGTATTATGTTTAATATAACTGTGGAAACGTCGCTGGAGTTTTGTTATTTTATAGTTGTGTTCTGCCCGTCATGGCGTGTAGTATAGAAACCACAGTTAATCAGACTATGGGAACAGTCACTATGCTGAGGTATAGACAAATGCCGCCTAATGAAGTTGAAGTCGGCCAGTGACCATGCACTGCCAGTCGCAGCAAAGCCGTGAGCAGATTTTCTCAGTGTGATGCAATTCTTCGAAATGCCTCTCCTTTAATTTTTTTTTTCCTTTAAAATGCCCGCTCCCTTATACCGCCCCCGTACGATGCCGCCTGATGCGGCCGCCTCTCTATACCATAGTATGGCACGGCCCTGAGTCTCCGGACTCAGAGAGTTAAAGCTTCAGAAAGTCAAGACACGGAGCTGCATGATCTTGCGCGCACTGGAGCTTCTGCCACGGCTACCAGCAACATACTGACATACTGACATACCGACATACTGACATACCGACATACTGACATACCGACATACTGAACCGCACTGATGTCATTATTTATTATGGCAGGCGTATTACAAGTCAACGACTGGCCTTGCAGCTGAAGTCAGATCTGAAGCTTACGTTAAAACACTAGTAACTCAAAAAGCGATTCCGCAGAGTTCGGCCTAACAAGAATCCGGCAAATATGTTGCTCCAAAACGTTGATGCACGACCTCACACAAGTCAGAAAACACGGAAGGCAATTGCCAAATTGGGCTGGACTGTATGATAATCTGACAGCGTGATTTTTATCTTCTTGGTATACTTACAAATGAACTCGTTAGTCAATGTTTGAGATGATGATGAATGATGATGATGATGATGATGATGATGATGATGATGATGATGATGATGATGATGATGATGATGATGATGATGATGATGATGATGATGATGATGATGATGTGGCTGTGATTCGGGCAGTGAACAAATGGC
Organism: Cepaea hortensis; assembly: GCA_963921405.1. NCBI lineage: Eukaryota > Metazoa > Mollusca > Gastropoda > Stylommatophora > Helicidae > Cepaea > Cepaea hortensis. The sequence goes on along the minus strand of OY992877.1, from coordinate 191,843,887 downwards.
TTTTGTGAGCAAGGCAAAACATGGTACAAACAAGTTATATATGCTCTTGTTACGCGCTGGCGTGAGGACGTAAAAGTTTATGGGAATTACGTATACAAATAGTAAGGTTAGAAGAAATGTTGTGTTTGTAAATTTCAATCATTTTAAAACAAATAGTTTCCGAAAATAAATGATGGTGCATTGATTTCTAACAGTCCCTCATACATGCAACCAAAGAATACATATGAATACCGAAGACACAAACAATAGATTGCACGATTTATGGCCTGGCATATTCTGTTGCATTTCGTCAGGTACATACTGCAGAAATCACACAGCGTAAACTAAAACAATAAGATAAATCCTCTAAGATGATATATACAATACACATATTCACATAGTAATATGAGATATACAAATATGCCAGGAAATAAATCGTCCATTTTATTTTGTGTGATTTCGTTATTCAAAGAACGCATTGTTCCTAGAGACTCGTGTACCACACTATTATTATATTCTACACGTATTATCAGTCAACGCAGTAACTTTATGGATTTATCTCAAAATAGTTCTATCAGATTTCATTGTGAATGTATGTAATCCTCTGATCCTTAGACATGAAAAAGCGAAATGATATTGAATACCGCGCTTTGTCTGGGAACTATCTGCACTGTCGCTGAGATATCCTTTAGATCAGTGGTTCCCAAGCTTTTCAAGCAGAGGGCCATATCTACTATTTTCGGTAGTTAATCGGGCCACAACATTATACAATTATAAAAGTCGTGCAATATCATTCTTACCTTTCTTAACTTTTGTCAACAAAATTCTAAAACTGTAAAGGCAGTCAGTGTCAGTACTACACTGCGGTTAAATAAATTGTAAATCAGTTTCGAAAATCGCTATTAATGCAATTATCTTACTATTGTAACTGTTCTTCATAACTAGTTACTTAAGTTCAGATGCCAGTTTATCATTGTCTGGGCACAAATCTGTCGTGCCCAAAGTCATAAGCGCAGCTAGGTTACTGTCGGCGAGTCTGAACCGTTGCTTGTTTTGTTTTATAACGGTCATTGCGGAAAATGACTGCTCGCATCTGTAAGTCGAACAGAAACGACAAATGTATCTCTGGGTGAATGAACGCACGTGTTCAAATTATTCGACAGGCAATAGTCACCAGAATGAAATCATATGATCAGCTGAAGGTGAATCAGGCAGCTCCAGAAATTTACATCACAGTGCAGAATTGCATTTCAAATCAATTACTTCGTGTTAAAGGTTTTGCTGTAATTGACAGATCTTGGCATCAGGAAATACGAATGGATTTATGAAGAGGGCACCATTATCCTCCTCTATTGTGAACTCTTTAAATTTCGACTGAAACGAGGCTTCGCGTGCCACTGTCTGATAGCTGGCGGGCCGTGGTTTGGGAACCCCTGCTTTAGATGAATTTCACAATGAGGTGATTATCAACGGGTATCATCGGCGCTACAGACGTTATGTTCATGTTTTATTGTGTCATGTATGTCTCTGCTGGTATGTAGTCTTAGAAAGCACTGCGCTAAGTATCGCCATCATTATCATTCTCCTTGCTGACATGCGAGTGTGATCACTTTTCACCATATCACATGAAGCCAGTTTCAGTTGAAGTTTAGTGCGGAATAAATAAATGTTTAAAGATAGGAAAGGTGAAATGAATGTTTTGATATAGATAGGGCGGGATGAATGAATGTTTTAAGATAGGGCAGTATGAACGAATGTTTTGAGATAAATAGGGCAGGATGAATTAATGTTTTGAGATGTAGGATGAATGAATGTTTTGAGATGTAAGATGAATTAATGTTTTGAGATAGATAGGGCAGGATGAATGAATATTTTGAGATGTATGATGAATGAATGTGTTGAGATAGATAAGGCAGGATGAACGAATGTTTTGACATGTAGGATGGATGAATGTTTTGAGATGTAGGATGAATGAATGTTTTGAGATAGATAAGGCGGGATGAATGAGTGTTTTGAGTTAGATAAGGCAGGATGAATGAATATGTTGAGATGTAGGATGAATGAATGTTTTGAGATGTAGGATGAACGAATGTTTTGAGCTAGATAGGGCTGGATGAATGAATGTTTTGAGATGTAGAATGAATGAATGTTTTGAGATGTAGGATGAATGAATGTTTTGAGATAGGGCAGGATGAACGAATGTTTTGAGCTAGATAGGGGAAGATGAACGAATGTTTTGAGATGTAGGATGAATAAATGTTTTGAGATGTAGGATGAATGAATGTTTTGAGATGTAGGATGAATGAATGTGTTGAGATAGATAGGGAAGGATGAACGAATGTTTTGAGATGTAGGATGAATTAATGTTTTGAGATAGGGCAGGATGAACGAATGTTTTGAGCTAGATAGGGCAAGATGAACGAATGTTTTGAGATGTAGGATGAATAAATGTTTTGAGATGTAGGATGAATGAATGTTTTGAGATGTAGGATGAATGAATGTGTTGAGATAGATAGTGCAGGATGAATGAATGTTTTGAGAGGTAGGATGAATTAATGTGTTCAGATGTAGGATGAGTGAGTGTTTTGAGATAGATAGGGCAGGATGAATGAATATGTTGAGATGTAGGATGAATGAATGTTTTGAGATGTAGGATGAATGAATGTTTTGAGCTAGATAGGGCAGGATAAATGAATGTTTTGAGATGTAGAATGAATGAATGTTTTGAGATGTAGGATGAATGAATTTTTTGAGATAGGGCAGGATGAACGAATGTTTTGAGCTAGATAGGGCAAGATGAACGAATGTTTTGAGATGTAGGATGAATAAATGTTTTGAGATGTAGGATGAATGAATGTTTGGAGATGTAGGATGAATGAATGTGTTGAGATAGATAGGGAAGGATGAACGAATGTTTTGAGATGTAGGATGAATGAATGTTTTGAGAATGTAGGATGAATGAATGTTAGTTAGTTAGTTAGTTAGTCGACAGATCATCCTCGCTGCACATCGAACCATTCAGTCCATAAGTGCTCGGATCCCCTCCTCAGCAAATCCCGCAGCGTGTAGCGGCTAACGACGCCAGTTCTGTGTTGGTTTATCAATCTTCTTTGGCTTCCTGCGTAGTGTTCTTGTTTGGCCACACCTCTTTTAATTTGATGCTCTAGCAGTCTGGCCATTGTTGTAGATTCACAGTCATCACTTGGTTCTCGCAAAAGTCTCACATCACGTAGAGCATTCAGAATGTCAGCCTGGTCCATGGCGCGTCCGCCCTCCACAGTAGCCTCACCTGCGAGCTTGTCAGCCCGCTCATTTCCTTGTACTCCCGCATGCCCTGGCACGAAGATGAAACTAATCTTTGCCAGCCGAGACCGCTTCAGAGGCAGCAACCATTCTCTTCGGATCGACCCCTCCTCTATCCTCTTGATCATGTTCATTGAGTCGCTAAGGAAACAAGCCCTGGTGAATGTCTGTGTCTCGAGCCATGTTATTGCTTTACTTACTGCCATGACTTCCATGGTCAGGCTACTTGTGGTTTCAGTGAAAGCACCAGAGTCCTCCTTCACAATTCTCCCTCCGGCCCGAGCTGTAAAGGCCCATGAGCTTCTCACATGTCGGACGACCGACCCATCTGTGTAGATGACCGCGTCACCGTCTAGCGAATTCTCGAAAATCAACGCTTGTACTTCAGCCTCAACAGCAGCCGGATTTTCTTGTCTGCATTTTCTATCTAATTGGATGCAAACTGAAAAGGATGTGCAGAAGTCTGTTGGCACTTGCACCCACTCCTCGCCAGGTTCTAAGTCCTCAAGTGAACACACCTGTTGAAGAATGTCTTCGGCTTGACCCATCCACGACCGTCCTCTTTTTAACCTGCTGCCCTTCACCTTCCTAATTTCACTATGCAGTGGATGTTGTGTGTTTGCGTTAATTCTGAGGTAGGCGCGTGCCCTGCAAACTTGTATTCTCTCTTCAATGGTTGGAAAATCAAGAAGGTAGCGCATCGCCCTGCATGCTGTATCTCTTGTACATCCAAGAATAATGCGCATAGCTTCATTCTGTATCCTTTCCATCCTTTCTATCTGCTTATGGCTGAGAGTCAAGATTGCCATTGCATACTCCAAAACAGACATGACCAGCCCCTCGTACAGAAGACATAGATGGCGCTGCTCACAGTTTGCTGCCGCCATCACCCGCATCGCTGCCAAACCCCGCTTGGCCTTTGTTATCACCTGGTCTATGTGCATATTATAAGCAAGGCTTCGATCAAACCGTATCCCCAGGTAATTCATTGCCTGCGTTCTTTCCACCGTCTCTGAACACAGCATTACAGTTGGTGTTGGATTGTTGACAATATGATTATTCAACGAGAACCAAGTCACTGTTGCCTTTGTTGGGTTAACCATTGCCCCAGCTTCATCACACCAAGTACTTATGCGATTGAGTTCGGTTTGTAGTTCCCCAGCAACCTCCTCTCTATCCTTACCCTGACGATACACTAAAACATCATCGGCATATGACAATGTCCTGCCAGGTCCAGTGATCTGCTCACTGGTGATTCTCACTGTGTAGGCGTTGAACAGTACCGGAGATAATGGTGATCCCTGTGGTAGGCCAGGATATATTGTTGTTGGTTCCGAAGTCCAACTGCCACATCTAAAAACTACTTTCCGTTGGAAGAGGGCTGCAGCGATCCAACTAAGGAGGAATGGACTTACGTTTAGTTCAAGAAGCTGAAACATTAAAAAATCCAGTGGTACTCTGTTGTATGCGTCCTCAAGATCAATCGCTGCAGCAACGGTTTCAGTGCCTGAGTGGAAACCTTCATAGACATCCTGGGCAAAGACTGCTGCATTGGTCCAGGTTTCTCTTTTTGGACGGTACCCACCCAGGGTAGGTGGGAAAACACCTTGCCTCTCTAGTTGGCTTGATATTTTCCTGGCAATTACCTTCTCCAGCAGCTTGCCTATTGTATTCTGCATGGTTATAATTCGATATCCCTGAATTTTTTTGTGGTCTTTGTCAGGCTTCGGCAAGGGAATCAGATAGCTGTGTAACCATTCCTCCTTGATGCTAGCACTCCCTATACTGTTGTTGTACATGTCTGCTAGTTTCTCTAGCTCATTGTCGGTACACCTATTTATGTCGTCGTATCTTATGCCATCAGGACCTGGAGCACTGTTTTTTGATCGTCGAAGCACAGCCTTGATTTCTTTCACTGTCACTGTGTCTTCATCCGGAGTGTTCTGGGCCTTGCATCTGTCTGAGGTGACCTCCTTGGCCAGATTTCGACCTCCCATGTCTGTCTGGTTGCCCTGCTCAAGGTAGCGTTCAAAGAGGGCTTTGCCCTTGTCTTCGTCAGTCCTCTGCCAGATGAGGTCAGCACCTTGGAAGTCAGAAATGCTCTTATTCTTGACTACACCACTCATGCTTTTATGTAGTCGCCAGAACAATTTCAGTGACTTGTCTGTGCTTACCCTTTGACACACCTCTGCCCATTTTTCCCTTTTAACCACCGTGACCAGTTTTTTGAAATAGCTTACTTTTGTGTGCATCTCTCTTTCTAAGTGCAAGCAGGGACTAGGATGACCAGCTCTGTTCTTCTTGGCATTTTGCCATCTCCTTACAGCACTACGCTTATCCACCCACGCCTTATCCACCTCGAAACTCCACCACGGTGGCTGCTCCCAGCTTTTTTTCCTGCCCTGAAACGTTCTGCGCTTGTCACGTCTTATTTTACTCACCACATCTTGCCCTGTACTGTCATACTGGAACGTCTTTACCTTTAGCTTGTGCTGCCTGGTTCTGCCTTTCTCCACCAATATGCTGCAAGGGTGGTGGTCGCTGCCATGGTGTCCTAGGACACCCCATCTACACACTGTAGTGAGTAAAGGTGAAACTAGCGCCAGATCAATAGCACTGTCCTCATCGCCTGGACGGCTTGCTGTCCTGGTGACACAGCCACTGTTGATACAAACCAGGTCGATGGTTTCCAGTGCAGTCTCGAGCTCCTCCCCTTGTGTATTGGAGGAAGTGTTTCCCCATGATCTGCCTTTAGCGTTGAAGTCACCACAGAAAATAACATTCCTCTCGTGGCCTAATATGCCACTTAAGCACTGCCACTTCTGGGCGTCCATACTCCCATTGCGGGCATAAACATTCACCAACACGAATGGTACACTGGAATGAACTCTCAACGCCTGTATTTGTATATCGTCACTGTCCCAACTGGACATGTCTAGCTCTGACGCCACGAATGTGATGAATGAATGTGTTGAGATAGATAGTGCAGGATGAATGAATGTTTTGAGGGGTAGGATGAATTAATGTGTTCAGATGTAGGATGAGTGAGTGTTTTGAGATAGATAGGGCAGGATGAATGAATATGTTGAGATGTAGGATGAATGAATGTTTTGAGATGTAGGATTGTCGCGGTGCACTTGAAACCCATCTATTCTGCATATGCAAACAGTAGAGTATTATGGATGGAATTATAAATGTTGCCTACTTTTAATATTAATTCTATAACCATGTCTGTGAATGCCTGTCAGGAAATATTCGGGGGTTGTAAAACGTTACCTTACACCGATCAAATATTGCTTAGTCAGGGTACGGACAAAGGCTGGCAGTAGGGGTCAAAGGTTGACCAATGAAAAGGCAGGAGCCGACCAATGAAAACGCGGTAGACACATGCCCGCGCCTGACCAGCAGACCCTCGGTCATTTCACCATGCGGGCCTAGCGAAGACGGTCGACTCCAATTTTTATCATACTTGCTAAAAGGCAAAATCCACTTCTTGTCTGTTATAAACTTTTAGGCCCATGCTTTGGTGATCCAATAAATAATTGTAGGCTTGAGAGGCTACCAGAGTTGCTACTGCACCACCATGCTTTCATCACCGAGCTATTGACGAGAAGAGCCAGTGAGTGGCTGACCACTAGGCAGAAGCAGAGAAGAGTCTGGCTCCATGCAGCACTCAGATAAGTTCCTGTTGCCAACCTTGCCAAAAACCACTGACCACTGAAGCCTTCACCTAAAACTAGGTCATACTCTACCACTGCATACAGAAAGAGCTCTAGGCACATTCAACACTTAAAGAGAAGTGCCAATTCTTTTATTTCAGCTTCAACAGCAGCAAAATAAACATTACACTTTTATTTTGCTCTTTCAAATTGCTCTTAGAGTTCCATTTATTAGTATACAGTTTATGTAAGATTGGTGTTTGATTATTTAGAGTGAGAATTCATTTCTTGAGTTATGATAATTCTCTGGGGGATGTAATTCTATCACAGGCAATAGTAGCCCAGATAAATAAACCTGCTGTCTTTTCCCAAAGTGTGCAGCTTCAAGTTTTACTTTCTGGTGCCTGTGCCATTGTTAGGAAAGTTGACATTTTCTGGGCCAATTAACCCATACTCCTATTCTACGAGCCAACACCGTCTTCTTTTCCTACAGTGGATAGACTTTCTTAAGGGTTAGTCTTTGTCTTCTACTTTGGTGTGAGGATTCTCCTCTCTAGTTTGAAGACTCTGCTACAAGGATGAATGAATGTTTTGAGCTAGATAGGGCAGGATAAATGAATGTTTTGAGATGTAGAATGAATGAATGTTTTGAGGTGTAGGGTGAATGAATGTTTTGAAATAGGGCAGGATGAACGAATGTTATGAGCTAGATAGGGCAAGATGAACGAATGTTTTGAGATGTAGGATGAATAAATGTTTTGAGATGTAGGATGAATGAATGTTTGGAGATGTAGGATGAATGAATGTGTTGAGATAGATAGGGAAGGATGAACGAATGTTTTGAGATGTAGGATGAATTAATGTTTTGAGATAGGGCAGGATGAACGAATGTTTTGAGCTAGATAGGGCAAGATGAACGAATGTTTTGAGATGTAGGATGAATAAATGTTTTGAGATGTAGGATGAACGAATGTTTTGAGATGTAGGATGAATGAATGTTTTGAGCTAGATAGGGCAGGATGAATGAATGTTTTGAGATGTAGGATGAATGAATGTTTTGAGATATAGGATGAATGAATGTTTTGAGATAGGGAAGGATGAACGAATGTTTTGGGATGTAGGATGAATGAATGTTTTGAGATGTAGGATGAATGAATGTTTTGAGCTAGATAGGGCAGGATGAATTAATGTTTTGAGATAGATAGAGCAGGATGAATTAATGTTTTGAGATGTAGGATGAATTAATGTTTTGAGATGTAGGATGAATGAATGTTTTGAGATAGAGAAGGCGGGATGAATGAGTGTTTTGAGATAGATAGGACAGGATTAACAAATGTTTTGAGATGTAGGATGAATGAATGTGTTGAGATAGATAGGGCAGGATGAACGCATGTTTTGAGATGTAGGATGAATGAATGTTTTGAGATAGATAGGCGGGATGAATGAGTGTTTTGAGATAGATAGGGCAGGATGAACGAATGTTTTGAGATGTATGATGAATGAATGTGTTGAGATAGATAGGACGGGATGAATGAATGTTTTGAGATAGATAGGGCAGGATGAACGATTGTTTTGAGATGTAGAATGAATGAATGTTTTGAGACAGATAGGGTAGGATGAATGAGTGTTTTGTGATAGATAGGGCAGGATGAACGAATGTTTTCAGATGTAGGATGAATGAATGTTTTGATATGTAGGATGAATGAATGTTTGTAGATGTAGGATGAACGAATGTTTTGAGATGTAGGATGAATGAATGTTTTGAGATGTAAGATGAACGAATGTTTTGTGATGTAGGATGAACGAATGTTTTGAGATGTAGGATGAATGAATGTTTTGAGATAGATAGAGCAGGATGAATTAATGTTTTGAGATAGATAGGGCTGGATGAATTAATGTTTTGAGATGTAGGATGAATGAATGTTTTGAGATGCAGGATGAACGAATGTTTTGACATGTAGGATGTATGAATGTGTTGAGATAGATAGAGCAGGATGATTGAATGTTTTGAGACTATGTAAATGTGAATAAATGTTTTTCATATGTATAGAACACGATGAGTAGATTTTTGGAGGTAACTGGATAGCGCAATTGAATATTTTGAAATGGCTAGGGCAAGCTGACACTAAAAGTATACACTGAATCGGATATATTAGACCAAAAATATGGACATTTAAACAATTAACTTTTTCTTCTGTGAGTAGTCTCCTTTGATCTAGTTAGTTAGTCGTCAGAGTATCCTCGCTACATACACATTGAACTATTCTGTCAATAAGTGCTCGGATCAACTCATCAGTATCTGCTTCAATGTCGATGGCACACGTTCACTGCTGGTTGAGTTTTTGGCAACCCGCATTGTCCTCTTGTCTGGCTTCATCCATTTTGACTTGATGTTCGTGTAGTCTGGTCAAGGTTGCAGATTCACGGTCATCGCTTGATTTATTCAGTCGCCGTGCCTGTAGGGGGGAATTCACTACATCAGCCCTGTTCATTGATCGTCCGCTTTCCACAGTAGTCCGACTCTCGAGTCAATGAGTAATGATCTGTGACTGCAACCCGGCTCTCGGGTCAATCAGCTATGATCTGTGACTGCAGCCCGACTCTCAGGTCAATCAGCTATAATCTGACTGCAGCACTCAGTGTTATGTTCTTTTGGATGCTTCAGTTGTTTTTCCACTTTCGTCTCTTGGGGCCAGAATTGAGCTTTCTGCTCACCAAACAGGGACCAGATTTGCTGTATGTATTCTGTTGTCTGTGTGAGCTTTCTGCTCACCAAACAGGGACCAGATTTGCTGTATGTATTCTGTTGTCTGTGTGAGCTTTCTGCTCACCAAACATGGACCAGATTTGCTGTATGTATTCTGTTGTCTGTGTGAGCTTTCTGCTCACCAAACAGGGACCAGATTTGCTGTATGTATTCTGTTGTCTGTGTGAGTTTTCTGCTCACCAAACAGGGACCAGATTTGCTGTATGTATTCTGTTGTCTGTGTGAGCTTTCTGCTCACCAAACATGGACCAGATTTGCTGTATGTATTCTGTTGTCTGTGTGAGCTTTCTGCTCACCAAACAGGGACCAGATTTGCTGTATGTATTTTGTTGTCTGTGTGAGCTTTCTGCTCACCAAACAGGGACCAGATTTGCTGTATGTATTCTGTTGTCTGTGTGAGCTTTCTGCTCACCAAACATGGACCAGATTTGCTGTATGTATTCTGTTGTCTGTGTGAGCTTTCTGCTCACCAAACATGGACCAGATTTGCTGTATGTATTCTGTTGTCTGTGTGAGCTTTCTGCTCACCAAACAGGGACCAGATTTGCTGTATGTATTCTGTTGTCTGTGTGAGCTTTCTGCTCACCAAACATGGACCAGATTTGCTGTATGTATTCTGTTGTCTGTGTGAGCTTTCTGCTCACCAAACATGGACCAGATTTGCTGTATGTATTCTGTTGTCTGTGTGAGCTTTCTGCTCACCAAACATGGACCAGATTTGCTGTATGTATTCTGTTGTCTGTGTGAGCTTTCTGCTCACCAAACAGGGATTAGATTTGCTGTATGTATTCTGTTGTCTGTGTGAGCTTTCTGCTCACCAAACATGGACCAGATTTGCTGTATGTATTCTGTTGTCTGTGTGAGCTTTCTGCTCACCAAACATGGACCAGATTTGCTGTATGTATTCTGTTGTCTGTGTGAGCTTTCTGCTCACCAAACAGGGACCAGATTTGCTGTATGTATTCTGTTGTCTGTGTGAGCTTTCTGCTCACCAAACAGGGACCAGATTTGCTGTATGTATTCTGTTGTCTGTGTGAGCTTTCTGCTCACCAAACAGGGACCAGATTTGCTGTATGTATTCTGTTGCCCGTGTGAACTTTCTGCTCACCAAACAGGGACCAGATTTGCTGTATGTATTCTGTTGTCTGTGGGAGCTTTCTGCTCACCAAACATGGACCAGATTTGCTGTATGTATTCTGTTGTCTGTGTGAGCTTTCTGCTCACCAAACAGGGACCATATTTGCTGTATGTATTCTGTTGTCTGTGTGAGCTTTCTGCTCACCAAACAGGGACCAGATTTGCTGTATGTATTCTGTTGTCTGTGGGAGCTTTCTGCTCACCAAACAGGGACCAGATTTGCTGTATGTATTCTGTTGTCTGTGTGAGCTTTCTGCTCACCAAACAGGGACCAGATTTGCTGTATGTATTCTGTTGTCTGTGGGAGCTTTCTGCTCACCAAACAGGGACCAGATTTGCTGTATGTGTTCTGTTGTCTGTGTGAGCTTTCTGCTCACCAAACAGGGACCAGATTTGCTGTATGTATTCTGTTGTCTGTGGGAGCTTTCTGCTCACCAAACAGGGACCAGATTTGCTGTATGTATTCTGTTGTCTGTGGGAGCTTTCTGCTCACCAAACAGGGACCAGATTTGCTGTATGTATTCTGTTGTCTGTGTGAGCTTTCTGCTCACCAAACAGGGACCAGATTTGCTGTATGTATTCTGTTGTCTGTGTGAGCTTTCTGCTCACCAAACAGGGACCAGATTTGCTGTATGTATTCTGTTGCCCGTGGGAGCTTTCTGCTCACCAAACAGGGACCAGATTTGCTGTATGTATTCTGTTGTCTGTGTGAGCTTTCTGCTCACCAAACAGGGACCAGATTTGCTGTATGTATTCTGTTGTCTGTGGGAGCTTTCTGCTCACCAAACAGGGACCAGATTTGCTGTATGTATTCTGTTGTCTGTGTGAGCTTTCTGCTCACCAAACAGGGACCAGATTTGCTGTATGTATTCTGTTGTCTGTGGGAGCTTTCTGCTCACCAAACATGGACCAGATTTGCTGTATGTATTCTGTTGTCTGTGTGAGCTTTCTGCTCACCAAACAGGGACCAGATTTGCTGTATGTATTCTGTTGTCTGTGGGAGCTTTCTGCTCACCAAACAGGGACCAGATTTGCTGTATGTATTCTGTTGTCTGTGTGAGCTTTCTGCTCACCAAACAGGGACCAGATTTGCTGTATGTATTCTGTTGTCTGTGGGAGCTTTCTGCTCACCAAACAGGGACCAGATTTGCTGTATGTATTCTGTTGTCTGTGGGAGCTTTCTGCTCACCAAACAGGGACCAGATTTGCTGTATGTATTCTGTTGTCTGTGTGAGCTTTCTGCTCACCAAACAGGGACCAGATTTGCTGTATGTATTCTGTTGTCTGTGGGAGCTTTCTGCTCACCAAACATTGACCAGATTTGCTGTATGTATTCTGTTGTCTGTGTGAGCTTTCTGCTCACCAAACAGGGACCAGATTTGCTGTATGTATTCTGTTGTCTGTGTGAGCTTTCTGCTCACCAAACAGGGACCAGATTTGCTGTATGTATTCTGTTGCCCGTGGGAGCTTTCTGCTCACCAAACAGGGACCAGATTTGCTGTATGTATTCTGTTGCCCGTGGGAGCTTTCTGCTCACCAAACAGGGACCAGATTTGCTGTATGTATTCTGTTGCCCGTGGGAGCTTTCTGCTCACCAAACAGGGACCAGATTTGCTGTATGTATTCTGTTGTCTGTGGGAGCTTTCTGCTCACCAAACAGGGACCAGATTTGCTGTATGTATTCTGTTGTCTGTGTGAGCTTTCTGCTCACCAAACAGGGACCAGATTTGCTGTATGTATTCTGTTGTCTGTGTGAGCTTTCTGCTCACCAAACAGGGACCAGATTTGCTGTATGTATTCTGTTGTCTGTGTGAGCTTTCTGCTCACCAAACATGGACCAGATTTGCTGTATGTATTCTGTTGTCTGTGTGAGCTTTCTGCTCACCAAACAGGGACCAGATTTGCTGTATGTATTCTGTTGTCTGTGTGAGCTTTCTGCTCACCAAACAGGGACCAGATTTGCTGTATGTATTCTGTTGTCTGTGTGAGCTTTCTGCTCACCAAACAGGGACCAGATTTGCTGTATGTATTCTGTTGTCTGTGTGAGCTTTCTGCTCACCAAACAGGGACCAGATTTGCTGTATGTATTCTGTTGTCTGTGTGAGCTTTCTGCTCACCAAACAGGGACCAGATTTGCTGTATGTATTCTGTTGTCTGTGTGAGCTTTCTGCTCACCAAACAGGGACCAGATTTGCTGTATGTATTCTGTTGTCTGTGTGAGCTTTCTGCTCACCAAACAGGGACCAGATTTGCTGTATGTATTCTGTTGTCTGTGTGAGCTTTCTGCTCACCAAACAGGGACCAGATTTGCTGTATGTATTCTGTTGTCTGTGTGACATCTGGACCTGTTCAAAGACTCGTCTGGAAGGCTTTCAGTTTGTGGGGATGGATATGTCATCTATCGTGTGTAAGGGCGTATATAACTCGCTCATAACACACTGGATGCTGGTAGAGGAGAAGAATATTGTAAGGTGAAAAGCAAAAGAAGTAAACATTATTAGTCCACCTTGCAGGTTTGTGTGACAGAGAAAAATGAATAACAACGTGTCAACATAATTCTGAATTTCATTAACAGAAAGTAATCACCGTTACGGTCATGACATTTCCTTCCCACATTTGATTACTATGAAGTTTAAAGTCAGAGTTCGCCCTCATTGATTTCATCTATAGCCAGGCTTGATGGAAGCTTTCATGTTGATTGGACTCTGCTAGTTTCAGTGTATACTGATTTCACACAAGAAACATATACATGTTTGTGTTTATTATCACATGTAAATAAGCTTCTTTCTCATTTCACATCATATTCAGTGGAAGGTCAAGTGGTAGTGGGGTAAAGTTTATACGTTCATGGATGTGTCAGGTGGGACTTTCGATGCGTTAAACAATGGAATTGTGAAGTTCACCAGATGCAGCTAAGACATATTAACTCTGAATTTTAACACCTCACTTCACTAGAGTAGACAAACCAATAAACTATTTCCTCCTTTTGCCAGACTAAGATACCTGGTTATCAAAGCTTCAAAGATCTATATTCAATATATACAAAAGCCAAACCTCTTTGCTTATCAGCTGCTTGAGGTACTTGCTAGGTTACAAAGTCGACGGTATCGCCCCCTGTCTGGCATTGCTGCAGTTTTCACTATGGTGATTCTTTCTAAGCAAATTATTTTTCACGATCAAGTAGAAAAGTTAAGACTTTTATAATGATCTGGAAGATGTCATAGAAGAAACCCCCAAACAGGACATCCTGATTGTGCTGGGAGACTTCAATGCAAAAATAGGTAGAGAGCAAACTAATAAAAAAAATGGCTGGTATGGAAAGCCTACATACAACTTCAAATGATAATGGATGGAGAGTCATCAACCTGGCAAAGCCAAAGGACTGCAGATTAGCAGTACCAGACTACAAAGAAAGGATATACACAAACAAACTTGGAAATCATGTGACAAGAGAACCTATAATCAAATAGATCACATTTTAATTAACAACAGAAATGCATCAAACATACAGCAAGTCAGAAGTTATAGAGGAGCTGAGTGCCACAGTGACCACTTCCTCGTTGGAGCAAAATTTAAAATAAAACTTAAGAGAGCTTTCTATACTAAATTACAAAGATTACACCCAACATATAACAGAGAAAAACTGCAAGACATTACAGTCAAAGAGAAATTTACAGATGAAATAAAATGTAAACTTGAAACTCTGCAAAACCCTTTGGAGGAAACCGTCTACCGCAGAAGAATGTCTTGGTGTGTTAACCACGCATAGAAAGAACAGATGGTTCAATCAAAAATGTGAAGAAGCAGTCATTAGGAAGAAGAATGCCAGACATGTATGATTAAATGACATCAATAACATCCAAAAGGAAGAGCATTATAGAAATGAATGTAAAGAGGCTACAAAAATAGTCAGTTAGCAGAAGCGAGAATATATGAGTAATATAATCAAAGATATGGAAACTAATCACCAGAAAAATGAATCCAGAAAATTTGTTAAAGAACTGAAGTCAATGAAACGAGGGCACCAACAAAACACATATGGTTTAAAAGACAAAAATGGGAATATGATAAATACCAATGAGGAAATGTGCAACACATGGAAAGAATATTTTATTGAATTACTAAATTGTGAAGCTCCAAGTCACATTTTCCCACAGGAAGAGGTTCTAACATGCGAACCACAAATTGAAGAACCTACATTTGAAGAAATCCTATATGTAATCACACGACTTAAAAACAATAAGGCAACTGGGACTGATGGAATTGCTGCTGAATTTATAAAGGCAGGTGGCCATGCATTACATCTAAAGCTATACGAACTAATAATAAAAATCTGGAGGACAGAAGAATTACCCCATGACTGGAAAGAGTCATTATTGATACCTATCTTTAAGAAAGGAGACACGTTCCAATGTGGAAATTATAGAGGAATATCACTACTGTCCACAAGCTATAAGATACTATCCGCAGTGTTACTAAATAGACTAAAACCATATTCAAAAGACATATTAGGTGACTACCAGGCGGGTTTTAGACAAAACAGATCAACAATAGATCAGATATTTATCTTACGACAAATAGCCGAGAAACATTGGGAATATAAAAGAGATCTCCATAACATTTTTGTGGATTTTAAAAAGGCTTATGATAGTGTCCATAGGAATAGTCTATGGAATGCTATGCAGGAATTTGGAATACCAAGGAAGTTAATCAACATGACCAGACTATGCATGGAAGATACTTATAATATAGTAACATATAAAGGCAGGAAATCAGACCCCTTCCAAATAACATCTGGCTTGAAACAGGGTGATGCACTATCGCCGCTACTCTTCAATCTGGCTCTAGAGAAAGTTGTAAGGAAGGTAAAGGAGGAATGTGATATTGGAGGAACATCCAAGCTGCTTGGTTATGCAGATGATATAGATATTATAGGGCAAAGTGAACAAAAGACATTGGAAATATTGACTCACTTAAAGGGAAAAGCCCAACAGATGGGGCTGGTTATCAACCAAGATAAGACAGAATATATGGTAATTTCAAGAGACGGAATGGCTAGAAACTCTGGCCACATACAAATAGATAATATGACCATTAAAAGAACGGAAACATACAAATACCTGGGTACAATCTTCAACTGCTCCAACATCATAAGGGAAGAAATACAAACTAGAATCAACTCTGGAAATAAGATATACTATGCACTACAACATCTACTAAAATCAAAGGCGCTATCTCGTAACACCAAAATCACAATATACAAAACACTGATCAGACCAGTTGTGCTGTATGGCTCTGAAACCTGGAGTACAACGAAAGGAGACGAAGCCTTGTTACAAACCTTTGAGAACAAAATTTTAAGACGCATCTTTGGACCCATTAGGGATACACAAAGTGGAGAGTGGAAAAGAAGAAGTAACAAAGACATTTATGATCTGTTTAAGTCCCCGCTAATCACTGGTATCATGAAGGCTAATAGACTACAATGGCTGGGGCATATAGAAAGAATGGAAGATAATAGGGAAACAAAACTCGCTTACACTTAGGAAATAAATGACCGTAGACCCCGAGGTAGACCAAGAAGACGGTGGAGAGATAATACATGTACAGACCTACAAGCACTTGGAATCAACGACTGGCAAGAGAAGGTCCACCAGAGAGACGAATGGAGACGGATTGTATTTGCAGCAAAGAACCTCAATGGCTCGGAACGCTGAAGAAGAAGAAGAAGAAGAAGAAGATCAAGTTGACAGTAAAGTCAAGATCCATTCCCATACCTTTGAGCGTATTATTCTTGGTACCAATTTTAGGATGGGTTAGACTCGAGTCATGTCAATTAAAACAGTTCCTGACTCGATGAGGATTCGCACACATGATCACCAAGACGGCAGGCAAGCGTGTTAGCCACTGGGCCACTGGGGCTCACGTCATGTTGATAGCTATATAGAAGTGTATGGAGACAAGCTTGATATTCCAGTGTTGCGATTAACGAAATATTATTATAGTATTAATGTGCCAACTCTCTGACGAGTTTATATTTTAGGTTGCTATTCCATCTGCACGCTATCACTTGCTTCTCCTTGAATAAATTAAAATGCCGCCTTTGTTCGTGCTTTGTGCAATGCTTTCGGCAGGTACGAACGAACGAACGAACGAAGGGACGAACGAAAATCTTTATTTTCAAAGGGTATAGAATTGGGCACGCAGGCCCGTCTGACATTCTGCCCTTCTTTTCTATTTCCTCTCATACATTCTTTCATTCAACATCTCTTATGAAGCAAATCTTTGACAACAAAAGAACAATAACCATCAAAACGCATGAAAAATAACCAATAATACATGACTCACTGAGGCAATGTTAACATGGGCATTATAAATAACCAAGGAAGGCGTAACGTGCCATATATATGGGAATGTTTTTTGGCTGGTTGTCGTTCGAGATAATTTACCATTATTATTGTCGGAAAGAGACTGAGCCATATGGGATAAAAACCCGGTGCAATGAAGCCGATCCTCTTACTTTTTAAACGTTTTTTAAACCCCACATAAGACGTTCGTGTTTTATTTTGTGTTTTCAAGAAGAGCGTCCTACTATATATAGTATCTTATATCCTGTCAGACGTTAGAAAGCTCTTGAAACTGGCTGGGAACATGATCGGTCAAACGCCCTCACTAATTCGGAACCGTCTCTGGGTATGCACGCACTCACCGCAGGACTCCGCGGTTTCCTCAGGGCTGGTTGGACGAAGATGGGATCAAGTTATGATTGGAAACGTCTGATCTTGACGTGTTGGTGAGCTTATTAAGGAAACCAGTCCTACTAGAATGGGATTAGGTTCTTGCTTATGCACCTGAGTCCCGCTAGCGAAGTTGATCTCAAACTTCGCTGATGATGTCATGAGTGCGTTCGGACGCGGCTTTGATGCCTGGACTCGTCGCGTGCCACAGTGAAGGAAAGACTGGTCGCCTCATCCTCCCGGCTCTAGGCCTACAAAATGTGAGGGGGCTATCACATCACAGACCCATGGCAAGAAACAGCTATGGGACATTATTTAATGCACCTGAGAACATAGAGAAAAAGCTGGAGAGAGTTCGTTTATGGCCTTTTTTCCAATACGAGATTAAGGGCAGAAGAATAAGCTACGATGCATGTCGTGAGAAGAAATTAAGACACGTTGTCGTGAGATTGGTCACCTTATCCCATAAACTTAACTGCATAATCCAACTAATCACGAAAAAGTCTACAAATGGCTTGGCGTGAGTTGCATAGGTCCTATGCTTTATTGAGAAATGAAGAGCAGAGGGGAATGACAAGCCGGAGGCCGTGGACAAGAACGTTTATTTACTTTAAATATAAATGTTATAGACGAATTCTAATAATGTCTTGGATACAGAAAAGAACAAATGTATCCATACGACAAGATCTGAATACTGCATAAGGTTGGCTACTAAAGACGATAAAGAAAATTGAAATATTTTGGTCACTTGAAACGTCATGAACGTTTGGAGAGAATAGGAATGGAGGGGTATATCCTCGAGAACAGAGGAAGAGGAAGGCCAAAGAGAAGATGGGTGCAGGATGTGGCAGTTGATCTTCAGATGGATTGTATTAGACGCGGGACATCTTATGACCGAGAAGTTTTCCTGAAAATTGTTATGGGAGCGAGGTTCTGCAAAGAAAATGCTACTGAATGAATGAATATATGAATGAGATGTTGCATTGTGGTATTTATTTCTTTTCGAGATGACCACAGAAATTTCCCTTAATATATCTGCAAAAATGTAATTGTCTGGTTAGATTTAATTGTCAAATTATAAGAGTATCTAATACGCTGTTGCGTTTTAGGTGAGAGAACATATGGTGTCATAATTAATTAATTATGTTGATTGTCTGGTTACATTTAATTGTCAAATTATAAATGTTTCTAATATGCAGGTGTGTTTTGTGTGGCAGGAACTACGGTATCCGTTAATTTATTAATTAGTAATTTTAATTATCATTTTCCTGGACGTGAACCAAAATTTTACAATCATCTCAGAGTGTGATCGCTCGCATACTAAGGCAAAAGAAACTATACAAGACAGCGGCAAGACACAGAGTCTTTCCGGTCTCCCGGGTTTAGACACTTTTCTTGGAAGCAACGAAAGTGTCCTTTGTGATATAAGTGCTCTCCACTTTGTAATCATTGTCTGCTACCATTGACATTTGCGCAAGTGATAGGTGTGGTGTTCGCGGTAGAACATCCGTTTGTTACCGATTTGGTTCGAAAGTTGTTTTTCACTAGTCTTCTTTAGTTATATTAGGTCTCTCTCTCTCTCTCTCTCTCTCTCTCTCTCTCTCTCTCTCTCTCTCTCTCTCTCTCTCTCTTTCTTTCTTTCTTTCTCTATTTTTCTCTCTCTTTCTCTTTCCTATCATCTCTCTCTTTCCCTCTTTCGCTCTCTCTTTCTTTCTTTCTCTATTTTTCTCTCTCTTTCTCTTTTCTATCATCTCTCTCCTCTCCTCTCTCTCTCCCTTCTCTCTCTCTCTCTCTCTCCCTTCTCTCTCCTTTTTCTCTTCTCTCCTCTCTATTTCTATCTCTCCTACCCTCTCTCTCTCTTTCTTCTCTCTCCTTTCTCTTCTCTCTCTTCTACTCTCTATCTCTCTTTTCTCTCCTCGCTCTCTCTCCTCTCTCTCCTCTCTCTCCTCTCATCTTTCTCCTCTCCCCTCTCTCCCCTCTCTCTTATTTTTCTCCCCTATTTCCTCTCAATCCCCTCTCTCTCTCCTCTTTCTCTATCTCCTCTCTCTATCTCCTGTCTCCCCTCTCTCTTTCTCTCATCTGTGTGTGTGTGTTGTTTTTTTGTTGTTTTTTTTTTGGAGCGGGGGGAGAGATTGTTCATTGAAGCGTGAATGTGTGGTAAAGAATGAATCCAAGACAATGAGCAGTATTTAAAATAGCATGAATTCAAAACAATGAGCAATGTTTAATATAAAATGAATCCACGACAAAAAGAATCTTGGACAATGAACACTGTGTGGTAGAGAATGAGTCCAGGTCAATGAGCTATACTTCGTAAACATCCGATCTGAGACAATGAACAGGTTCAACTTGGTTATACACATTCTGTTATCGATACGATAATGCGCTATGTTTTTCTGCAGGTTTTCCAGTATTGCTGACTATAGCCTGGGTAATTCCCTTGTCCAGAATGTATGAAATGAGGTAAACAGTTGTAATTTTTTTTTTTTATTTTTTTTTTGCCATTTTGATTTACTGTGTGTGTAGACAATTTTATTTTATAGCAAACGTTAGAATGTACCTGCTGCTATATATAACCATAGTTTGTTTGTGATATATGTTACCTGAATGGATCACCATGGTCTGGCAAGAATGCGACAGCGAGGAGTGACGAGGGGATCTGGCTGATGCTCGACGCTTAGAGGAAAGGCGAGACGCACATATAATCAGATTGCTACTGGTACTATTGGGGTTGGAACTTTTCGCTGGCTTCTGAGGATGGGGACGGAGCGCTTATGGGAATGCCCCGAATGCTGTGATGTCGATTCCTAAATCAATCAATCAATCAATCAATGAAAATGAACACTTAGAATTATAATATACACAATCATTTCAGAAGTGATAACAAAACAACGAAAAGCCATTTTAACATATGTGATTAGTTTACGCAATATCAACACCGGCGAGATGAGATGCTTGAGAAGAGCTGTCACTTTAACAATCCGAGACCGAGTAAGAAATGATATCAGACAGCTGGTGGGATCAGCACCTCTTGCCACGTGTATGTACAGGCAGATCAAATGGTTTGGTCATCTCGTTAGATTGCAGCACATCAACAACCAGCACTGGTACTACATCAAAGAAAATCTGATATGAAAGCAAGAGGCGCCCTAGAAGAAAGTGGATTGACAACATTAAAGATATTGTACAATCGCACGGAATGACACTATCCAGTGCTACCCATGGAGAGCTGGACTTCAACTATACCTCCCCACAATACTTGAAGAAAATGGGATGATGATGATGATGATAATGATGATGATGATGATGATGATGATGATGATGATGATGATGATGATGATGATGATGATGATGATGATGATGATGATGATGATGATGATGATGATGATGATGATGATGATGATGATGATGATGATGATGATGATGATGATGATGAGGCCGGAAAGTGTCTTTAAATTTTACTTTACATTGGTTTTGTCTGTTTGTCTCTTTACAGATGCTGGTTTGCATATTACATGAATCCACTCATCTGGATCATCGAGGGTCCCCGAGCAGCAGTCATGGCTGTAAGATATTTGTTATTATATTGAACAGATTATTTTGTATGTCTCTATGTGACTGTGGCGACCGTGGTAGTGTAGTTTTATCGCACTGTCTTACTGATTCAAGATGGCGCTTTAGTGTAATGGTTAGTATATTATGTTGACAAGGGCGTGAGAATGGTCGAACGAGAGTTCCATGTCAGACCTTCGCTACCGTAGTGAAAGACCGGCCACCTATTCCACCGTACACTCAGGCCTACAAATTGTGACGGCATTAACATTTCACATAATCACAGCAGGTTCCTTTTACGCGATTGTTTCTTTCAGTGATTAGAATTTACTACTAACCAGCGTGGGTTTCTTTTTCTGACAAGTAGGGCTTTAATGTCGACCCACCTTTACAAAACATGTACTCCAGAGATTTCTCAGGGAAAATAAATGGCTTTATGTGAACTGATTTTAACTTTCTTTCGATGCCATTTGTTCATGAAAAATAGGACCTGCAATCATATTCCCATGGTGCCTAACTGGCTTATAAAGAGGACTACTATGGCTTCTGTGGCTTAGAGGCTAGTGAGACGCGCAGTTTCATAATTCCCCGACATTCCGAGTCGAAGGTTCGAATTCAACCGCGGACGATTTGGATTTTATAGAATACTAGCTGACCCTGCCCGGCTTCGCCCAGTCCCTGGTGGGAAGCATCTCATTTAATTCATATAAGTTGTCATATAAGTTCCCGTTCCCGTTACCGACTATCTGTCTGTCTGTCTGTCTGTCTGTCTGACCCGGCCCGACATCGCCCAGCTCCTGGTGTGAAGCATCTCATTTAATTTATATAAGTAGTCATATAAGTTCCTGTTCCCGACTGTCTATCTGTCTGTCTGTCTGTCTATCTGTCTGCCTGACCCTGTCCGGCTTCATTAAATTCATACAACAACAAAAAATGTAACTTAAAAGAACGTTCTACCACACACCATCCATTATTTTTAATGAAAACTCTTTCTAATCACCTGCATGACTACAGTAACTTCTTAAGCAAAAAAAGATGAGTTACAATGTTATGCATTGTGCATCATTTTTATGAAAACTTTGAAAATGCCTTACAGATTGTATCATTATTTATTATAACTTATATGCCGGTACATAACTATGGACAAAGAGTTTATAAATCTTTGAAAACGATGTCACAATATGACTATAAGTTATACAGAAAAGTTATGCCCCTTGAAATAACTTTTACAGAGTTAGGTCCCCTGAGATATATGAAATTATGATGAAAAATGAAAAATGAAATAATACTGAGTAAGCAGGCGATTTCACACTAACAAAATATCACAGTTGACAGCTCTGGAATGAAAGGAAGGCGTGTAGAAAATTTCATCTCAATCGGATGGGCCGTTCGCGAACAAATAAAGGACATACAGACAGACAGAGATACGCACATCCTAATTTATATATAAGATGTCCTGGCGTACACGTTTCATAATTTCATAGAACTACACAACAGTAGACACATCTGTACTGGACTAGTAGTCTATAGCAGTGGTTCTCAGCCTTTTTTGGCCATGCACTCCTTTACCATGTGTTCAGAATGTCATTCTCCCCCCCCCCTCCCCCTCCCTCTTCCCCCTTTCGTATTTCATCCCTATATATCCCCAACCCCTACACAGTATACGGAAAAATGGAAGCTAAATTTAATAACACATACTAGAACATGTGTAGGCGTCTACATAAAACATGATTTGCCGGTCCACTCACGTTATAAAACGAATTTCAGTAGGGCGAGAAGTACAAAACCTTAAGGTATGGAGGGAAAAATAATATCAAGTAATCGGTTCTTGTATTAACGCGATTTTGAGATAATCTTAATTCCCCCCCCCCCTCAAGGAAACCCTAACCACCCCCCCCCCCCCCCCATTAGCTTAGCTATTTAGAGAAGGAAAAGTTAACGTTGCTGTGTTAGCAGTTTAGTCTGTAATGTAAATTACAGCGGACAGGCATAATGAAGTTTGGACTTCTGTTTCAGGTGAATTTGCTGTTTTTGCTCAACATTATACGGGTGTTGGTCATGAAGCTGAGGGAATCTCAAACAAATGAAGCAAACACACTTCGGTAGGTATCTTTCTAAACGTCAGCTTCTTCGTTTTTTCTTCTTTTTCTTCCTCCGCCTTCTCCTCTTCTTTATCATCTGTAGCTTCTTCTTCTTCTTCTTCTTCTTCTTTTTCTTCTTCTTCTTCTTCTTCTTCTTCTTCTTCTTCTTCTTCTTCTTCTTCTTCTTCTTCTTCTTCTTCTTCTTCTTCTTCTTCTTCTTCTTCTTCTACCTTCTCCTCCTCCTTCTATTTCTGCTTCTTCTCATTATTTTGCTGCTGCCTTTTAACCTCTTGTAGAATATAGCACCTCAACCAACCCTTATAAAGACCGTCTTTCCTTTCCTATGTATTGCAGTTCTTTCCTTGTATGTACACATATTAATCTTGTTTCTATTTTTCTTCTCCGTGACGTTTAGGCCTCACTATATTTCTTTTGCTTTGTAGGCTCTAGTATTATGATTGTATAGTTGTTCTCAACATGCCTTTTCCAGCGCCGGAGTCTTTTGATTCACTAGATTTATTTCAATTTGCTTGTGCACTGCATTGGCGATCCTGTCATACCATCCTAGTTCTTCTGATCACCTCTGGCACCAATTCATGAATGCTTAACTCATTAACCGCTATTTGCCCATGACATCACCAAACTATATGAAGGTGGTTAAAATAAAAAGAGTGGCAAAGGTAGCCACATAGCACTCACACACACAGACGCACACTCGGAGACACACACACAGACATACACATAGACACACACCCACACACACAGGCAGACACACAGAGACATACACGCATAGACACACACAGACGTACACATACATACACACACACACAGACACACACACACACAAGTAACTACACATAGACACACAGAGACACACACACACAGACATATACACACACAAAGACATGCATATACACAGACATACCCACACACACACATACATACAGACAAGTAACTACACACACAACTAAAGCCATCCGCACCATCCCCTTGCCCTCGGTCGGGTAGGCATATGTTCGAATCCCCACCTATACAAAGTATTTGTGTTTGTGACTGATCAGGTCTCATGGATCGACCCAGCCTAAGATAGGTACCAGAAAAGGTTTGAGAAATAAAAGCGGCTGGCATGATATTGACAATTCTCCCATCTGATACCGATTGGTCTATAAAAAATCACAAATAAAAGATAGCACCATCGTGTAAACAGTCCTTCCATTGTCATATGTAGCTGGAAAATCTAGTTGCAATTCCCCTAGGTCGTTCTTTGGTCAGTCTGTTAAACCCCTCATTTGCTGGTACACCTCAATGGAGTGGGATCCACTGTACATTAGGTCCACATCATCAATGTATTTTGCACACAAAACGTTAAAACAACCGACACATATTCGTTTCCCCTGAACACGAGTTGTTCTTCGTGTGTTTCTTATGTACTCATCATTATCACTATATATAGACAAAGTACATATATATTTATATACTTTTCAGGAAAGCGGTGAAAGCTGCCATTGTTCTACTTCCGCTACTTGGTCTGACCAACTTCGCAATCATGTTGGAACCAGATGGAAAAGATCCGGTCAAGATTGGAGCCTACGTATTCTGTACTGCATTTCTGAGTGCCTGTGAGGGTTTCTTCATCTCGTTACTTTACTGTTTTCTCAATGGAGAGGTAAATGTTTGAATATTCATATATTTAGTTGATTGTTATACACAAAAATAGCAATTTCTGGGGAATCCTTGCTGTTGTCATATTTTGGGGTGTCGCCTGTACTAGGACGCATTCAGGCATAGCTTACGAACTAATGGACAACTCTGAAACTCTCAAACCCAATTTCCAGAGAGTACCATTTGAACGTCATAAAGTTGTAGAGACGTGCCTCTGGTGGGTTCTTCATATCGCTACTTCACTGCGTTTATTGTAATACACAGAAATAGTAATTCCTCGGGAATCATTGTTATTATTATTGCGAGTGACGCAGAGGTGTTTCCAAGGTACCAGGGCCGGGTTATATACTGGCCAAGACCTATTGACGCGTCCTCGTCGAGCGTCTTGGGCAACAGGTCCCTTCGGGGTCCTGGCTAAAGTCAGTAGGATCGCCGATTCCTCCGAAGTCGGAGAGTGTCTGCCTATACGGCGAGGAACCACCAGTCTGCACACCAATAAGCCAGACATGGGACAACGGATACTCACAGCAAACCTCAGGTCCTGTATGACATCACACTGATGTTGGACAACAGGATGCCTACATCCGACATACAGGACTTCGCGTTTGAGCTCAAACCAACGAACACAAGCAAGTATTATTATTATTATTATTATTATTATTATTATTTTTAAAGGAGCGGCTGGCCGAGTGGATAGAACGTCGGACTCCCATTCGGGAGACCCGGGTTCGATCCCTCGGTAAGGGGGTGGAATTTTTTTCTCCCAAAAAGAAAATTCTAACCTGCACAGTTCGAGGCGACTGCACTAGCCAGGCGGCCTTAATTCCTCAGGCTCAAAGACACCCCCCCCCCCTCCCGCCATACACCGCAAGGTACTATGTTGGCAGTAAATGCCAGTATTATTATTATTATTATTATTATATTTGAATAACGAAGATACAAACAATAGGCCGCACGATGTCTTTTTGTTTGCATGAAATGATGACAGTCAGCTTTAAATTACCATGGTAGACAATTCAAATTATTGGGGGAATATGTGTGTTGTATATTTCAGCTTAAAAGATTTGTCTTATTGCTTTAGTTTATGTTGTGTGATTTATGGAGCATGTACCTGACGAGATGCAGTGAAATACGCCAGGCAGTAAATCGTGCAATCTATTGTTTGTGTCTTCATTATCCACATGCATTACGAGAAAGCATTGCTTTATTATTATATGTCTAATTTATTGTATTGCAAATGTAGAGACATATTTGCCATCTCATATCATTACCGTAGTCTAATATTAGTTTGTTAATTTCGTTGCTAAATTTTCGTTTAATTGAAGAGATGCTTTCTCTTTATCTATTTGCTTTACTTGTAGGGTAGGCAGGTGTAGATTTTTCATATCTAATGATTTATAAAAAGGAGAGGTAGACATTTGATTATTTGTATCTTTACTCTACTATGCCCTCAATATTGATAGGAAATTTTTGATTTTTATATTTCTACTTTTCATTGGATTCTGTCATCTACTGTTCATTGAATACATAAGTATATTTTTGATCATTTATTGTTTTCTTTCCACTTTAATGTGTAATAAAAATAGAATGCATACATTCATTAATGTTTGCATATTGCTCATATTAAGCGCGGTGTAGCAAGTTCGCTTCTGCTATCTTTTTTTTTTCTTTGTTCGTGTCTTTCGAATTTCCTTGACGTATGTGGAACTTGCCGGTCTCTCTGGCTGTGGGGTTACAACACTTTCTCTCTGTAATCCCGTTTATCACGCAGAGTCTCGCAGCGGAGCGAGAACTGAGGTGGTTCGACCCCCGCTCGTGACTTGCGGATACTGAGCCGGCCGCTCAGAAAGCAATGGCAAACTACTGAGCGTAATCTTGCCAAGAGATCAACAGACAGCTGAAAGATGCTGCTGTTGACAGCTAAGTCCTGTAAAAGGATACGCAAAACTTAAATGTGGAACTTAGGGAGCCAGCAGCGGCTAGCACGCTTGCCTGCCAGACCACATGTTATGTGTTCGAATTCCCTTAGAGGCGGGGATTGTTTGTAAATTTACCTGAGTCCCAATGTTGACCCAGACTAAACTGGGACATGTTCTGGGAAGTAAAAGCCACCGGCATCAGACTGAACATGTTACCCATCGAGTGTCGTGGGGTCTGTGAAACTTTAGGCCTAACACCATTTATTCAACACCCCAAGACCTGAACAAAGATCCTTCATTTTTATTTTGTAAGAGACTTAGCCCAAGCAGTAACTTATCCCAACCCTGATATAGGCGAGAAATATTTTTTAATGTTGCATATCCCTTGCAGGACGTTGCAGTCAACACCAGCATTTTTCAGCTGCTGTTGATGTACTAGGCACATTTTACGTTCAGTAGTATGCCATTAGGCCGGTCTCTCTGGCTGTGGGGTTACAACACTTTCTCTCTGTAATCCCGTTTATCACGCAGAGTCTCGCAGCGGAGCGAGAACTGAGGTGGTTCGACCCCCGCTCGTGACTTGCGGATACTGAGCCGGCCGCTCAGAAAGCAATGGCAAACTACTGAGCGTAATCTTGCCAAGAGATCAACAGACAGCTGAAAGATGCTGCTGTTGACAGCTAAGTCCTGTAAAAGGATACGCAAAACAGTATGCCATTGCTTTCTGAACGACCGGCTCCCATACCAACACGTTATGACACAACGCGACACGGTCTGCTGCACAAATCGGTCGCGGCTGCTTTTCGAACGCCTGGTAAGCGGCTCACGAACCGCGTTCGCAAGCCTTTGGCCACGGAGTCGGATAAAAGAGAAAATTAGTCCAATAATAAATGTCTACTGATTCCTCTTGTTATAGGCCATACCGTGTGGCAGTGGTGATCATGTCTTCTCATGGCTGTTATAGGCCATACCGTGTGGCAGTGGTGATCATGTCTTCTCATAGTTGTTATAGGCCATGCTGTGTGGCATTGGTGATCATGTCTTCTCATAGCTGTTATAGGCCACGTGTGGCATTGGTGATCATGTCTTCTCATAGTTGTTATAAGCCATGATGTGTGGCATTGGTGATCATGTCTTCTCATAGTTGTTATAAGCCATGAGGTGTGGCATTGGTGATCATGTCTTCTCATAGTTGTTATAGGCCACGTGTGGCATTGGTGATCATGTCTTCTCATAGCTGTTATAAGCCATGCTGTGTGGCATTGGTGATCATGTGTTCTCACGGCCCTCTTTCTCATGCTGCCAATCATTTCTAATACTGATTTTTCTCTATGCTATGGTGTCAAAGTGTTCTATATTTTCACTCTCGGTCTCCCTCTACCTCGTTTTCCCTCCAACTAACTTTCCTGTTGTGCCGACTTACTCTCCCTTTTTCAATTTATGCTCAAAGAATGTGGACTGGCGTCTTCCGAGACGTGTAATCAGTTCTCTTTGTTAGTGAACTTCTTTCAAGATATCCTCATTGATTTTTTTATCCATCCATGGTAATCTCATCATTCTTTTATACAACCAGATCTCCGCATCGTCTACATAATTATTCACGTGTGTGCACCATGTCCATGATTCACTGCCTTACACCAAGTTTGGCTCAATATAACTCTTAAAAACTCATTCATTTTCTCGCCCTGATTGAAAAGATAAATTGCAGAGAATATGCTTCATCTTGTGAAATGCTGCCTTTGCTTCTTTAGTCATCTCCTGATTACGCCAATCATTTTACTCAGCTAGACGGTATCCGATTGAGCACTATTTTATATTGTTACATTCAATGCCAAGATGCTTGATAACAAGTCTAAATATATTTGTATCACAAACAACAAGGATGAAAACTGGTATCTGATCTCAGTCTTGTGACCGCTTATATTTCAAGTTCTGTCATTTACTGTCTAAAGATGGATTACCTCTATCGTTGTATTTATGTCTGAGCGGTGATATTATACGGTTGTTGCACTTACTGACACGATGGTTCTTGGTTTACTCGACTGTTCTTTCTCTCCGCGGATGTCGTTGGTGTCTGCGGATAAGTTAAAGACATATTACCACCTCAGGCCTAACTCTGGCCAGTCTGTGGATAATCAAAGTCAATTACTCTTGTACAAGTCCTAAGGCGCATTCGGCTTATGGTGTTATATTCATATTTGCATACACTAATCGGAACTTGGTGGGTGATTCCGTTAGTATCACGCCGGTCGCCGTTACTTCCAGAGACATTTTCTGGTACCCGTCTTAAGCTGGGTCGACTTGAGAGATCAATATTTAAACTCCGCCCCGTTTCGGATTCCGTCTATATTTTCCGCCCCGAAGCAGTTTCCTGCCAAGGGGATGTGATAGGACCATCACCTTCAACGTGCAGTGCTGGCTCATGACCTGGCTACGTCGTAGTGTGTCTCTCCGCAGGTGGCTGTCCAGTACTAGTGCCGGACATGCACATCACAATGTTGTCTGGACTTGACGGGGGGAACAAGAGTTTTACAACAGTCTCAGTAAACATGGTACTTTGGTACTTGGTGCGGAGAAAGATCTCCATATCAGCCTCTCACCGATAGATGCAAACCCATTTCAGGGTTTGGAAGACCTGAACATCGGTCGCCCTGGCTCAACCACAGTGTGTCCCCTGAGGTATCGTGGAGGTCAGTCAATTGACCCTTTCATTTGCACATACATTGACTTGGCTTTGACAGTAAATTCACTTCTACTCTTGTAGATATGATGACGGTGGCCGTGTCACACCAACATAAGCAAACGATATCAGGATTGAGCCTTCCGAAAGATAGAGTCATTTATGATGAAAGCCTTCATGAAATGAGTCTCAGAAATCTATATTATGTCAATGCATCGGACTTAAAAGTTAACATTCACAGGCCACAAGAGGATTCACCAATGAACTGACTAAACCAACGCGCCTTTGGCAGTGATTATTATTATTTTTTTTTTTATTCACGCGTTTCAGTCTTTCGCGCAACTAATGAATGGGTTTAAGACATGTTAATATGGGGGGGGGGGGGGGGGGGGAGAGTTCACGGAATACTAATCACATTACTTCTAGTGTGCCGTTTGGGCATCAAGACTATAGGCTTACCAACGCACGTATAATATATATAAATAACATGTAAAGAGGATTAAGTTTATGTGACCTTTTCGTGATGTAGATATCACAATGTGTCTAGAAATATCGATGCAAGCAAGCGAACCAACGTTGAAACAATGCGCTGAGCATTCTTCACAGAGTAATGTATCTTGTATAGAAAAATGCGCCGAGCAATCTTCTCAAAGTATTAAACTAGAAATAACAGGTCGAGTCTGCTTCTCAAAGTAGTGTATCTTGTATAGAAGTTACACGCGTAGTAAGTTTGTCCGTTTCCGATTTGTAGGGAAGAAAAAAAAAAAAACTTTCCACCACGTTCAAGCAGCCTCTGTGGCGGCGGTTATAGTTGTGGTGGTTCATGGTGCGGTTTGTTTGTCTCGTTTTCTGCGCCAGTGTTAGCTGGCTTTTCGATCTTGAACGTTTATACCTGTGACGTCAGTTGGGGGATTGGTCGGTGGGTTCTCCTTTGTGTCCATCTCCTCTGGCAGTTTCTTTTGTTGGTGTTGGCTCCTGGTTCGTCTTGCTTGATTGTGTGCAGTCCTTATAAGGACTCTTTATTTGATATTGGCTAGTTTTCTTTGCCTCATGTCCTGCGAAGATATCAGCTAGTGCCGTCGAAGCTTTGCTATGGCTTCTTTTTTTCTATTTTGCGCTCTTTTTCTCTTTTGAGTTTATTTTTCATGTCAAAGTCTTTTTACCATGCGATTTATTCCTCCTCGGTCATTTCAGATGTGTCTGCTTCCTCTTCTAGGGTTTCTTCAGATGTCTGGCGGGATATTGGTTTCCCCTTGAGTTTCTTGGACATCATGGTTGGACTGCTGTCTTTAGCTTGCGGTTTCTGATTGGTCTTTGGTTTAGCTTCATCTTGTGGCTTCCCCGTGGTCTTTCGAGTGGTTTCTGCTGTCTTGTTTTGGGTTAGCTCCCTTTCGCTTCTTAGCAGTTCTCTTTCTATCTTGATTGCTTGTAGAATTTCTTAATTTTCCTTTTTCATCTGTGCCATGCGTTCCATCTCTTGCTGGATGTAGTGCTGGATTTCCTTCATGTCAGCCAGTAGATTTTCGTTGCCGCTAGTTGGTGTCGGTGTCATAGGTGCCTTGGCTTGTTTCTTCAGTTCGTCAATCTGCCCTTGGAGCTGGAGCTTGGAGCTCCGCTGCTAACTAACATGTTTACCAGAAAATTTTATGGG
This sequence comes from Cepaea hortensis, assembly GCA_963921405.1. Classification (NCBI taxonomy): domain Eukaryota; kingdom Metazoa; phylum Mollusca; class Gastropoda; order Stylommatophora; family Helicidae; genus Cepaea; species Cepaea hortensis. Next base: position 191,812,760 of record OY992877.1, on the reverse strand, counting down.
ATGCAGTAAGGCTAGCAATTTTTTTTAATATAGTTTTTTTTTTTTTTTGTGGCAGAGGTGGGGGGAGGGGAGAGGTGGGAGGGGGCGCGTGGGGGTGTTGTGATTTCGTAGCAAGTTTACTTGACTTCTCGTACTTGACTTGAGGACGTAAATTACATGTACCTCTGAAGTCAGCGTGGGTTCGCCTGTTGGAGAGGGACACTGGTAATAGGGACAGTTAATCAACATGCAAAGATTGCTTTCTGAATGACCGGCATTCATACCATTGTATGAAATCCAGCGCAAGACGACCTACTTCCAAATATACAACAGCTGTGTTTCGAATGCAGAATGCAGTATTACGAATTGCGTTCGTAACGACCTCTTTCCAGTCTTATACTGGCCTCGTCACGTTTAGGGTAGAGTGCAATGTGGCCAGGGCAATATGGATCTACTGCGGTCTATCAATATGCCAACATGGATTGAAAGTGGTGTCTTTTGCCTTGTTGTTTAGATATGTCTTGCATGACACATTACTCCCGAATATAAAATAAACAAACCTGCACTAAATTGGTTCACGCAACAGCCTGTGCCGCCAAAAGCAACAAATGGACCCGGAACATAAGAAGTAAGGAGGCCAGGAATAAACAAGAAAAAAGAGGCACAGAACAAAAGTAAACAATACTTCTTTGAGAGAAGGCATTGTAAGAGAAACCTCAGAGTATTGGATTAAAAAAAAAACACACACACACATAACATAATACACGAAGTCAGGGGTGCAGTGAACCAAGTAAAGACAATCCAATCTTGAAATCGACCAAGTGAGCAATTAGGACAGCAACACCACATTGGGGCCATTTTAATTTTTTTTTTTTTAAATCAAATTAAGGCTCCGTGTTCTTGAGTTGTCAAAGATATAGAAACCATACTTCAGCATGGAGATGCATTGTTTCATTGTTGTCATTTCTTTTTTGCGCTCTCTCGCTTTGAACTCAAGTGTAGTCCATACAAGTGCTACTACTTCTAGTGCACTTGGATTCCTTTTACGTGTGGATTAGCTTTCCCTAATACCGGTGTCCCTCACCGTCAGGCGAACCCACTCCGACTTCTGAGGTACTTGTAATTTATGTCCCCGAATCAAGGTCGAGAAGTAATATTTTAGTCCAACTGACCGGTTTCATCCCACAACCCCGGCATCAGCGCACCGGTAGTATGTAAGCGCAAGCACTCTTATCCATTCTGCTATGCTGACCACCAGTTTAGTCAGTATTTCTATATCAAGTATTCCCATTACTTCTAATCCCTCTATTGTGATTCCATCTCACTTTATACATCATCTCTTTATTTACCTTATCATATTCTTCTTGAAGTTTTACTTTATTTTCCTTTATCTACCAACTTAATAATTTCATCAGTTATCTTATCTTCTTAGCTTTTTGATTCAAACTATACATCTGGCATTATTTGATTCAGCAGACGAAATATGATAAGCATTGAGACTTGCTGTAGACATAATCTAATTTGGTATACCCGTTGTCAAGGTCGGAGTGAAACATGCCAGACAGTGAATAAAAACGATGTTTGATAAAGACAAAACTGCTTTTAGAAATCCGTTTTGCATCAAATATATTCTGTTTCGGACAGAGCATAAATGATCTGGTTGTACAATTTCCTTGTATTTTCCGAATCCAGTTTTATATATTTACAGCTGCTGACAAATTGTTTCCTCGGTATTTAAGTGATGTTTTTATTTATTTATTATGTTTTTTTGTATTGTATATCTTTTTATGTGTCATCATTCTCTCTCTCTCTCTCTCTAACTCTCTCTCTCTCTCTCTCTCTATATATATATATATATATATATATATATATATATATATATATATATATATATATATCATCCCCCTCTCTATTTATCTGTCTTCCTCTCTGTCTGTCTCAGAAACATTAAAAATTTTTAAAGTATTATCCAAAGTTGTATGCAATGTAGCTCTTTTATTAGTCGTGCCACTTTGAATACAGCTAATATATTTTGCAATGTGTCTGTTGGAATTTTAATGGTCTGATAACAAATTACTCCACTCTGAAGTTTTATTACAAATTGCTTCATTCTGACAATGTTATTTCAAACAGCTCCATTATGAACTATTTCAAATTCCTCTATTCGTATCTGTTATTTCAAATTGCTCCGCTCAGAGTCATTGAAATCCATAAACAGTTCAGAAGCTAATAGCGTTAAAACGGATCAGTTATTTGAGAAGTTTACACAAAACGAAATTAGTTCGACACACTAACGTCCACCACATTACTTGGCCTAGCTAGGAATAATGACGAATGGAAACGATTCATTCTGTAAACTCGATTTTTTTTCAGTTAAACTTAAGTTTCTCTCTTTTAATCCAGCGACTATTCTTTTGTGCTAGGTTACCAAGGCAGTGGTTCGGATGCAATCACATCAGTGTAGGACTGTTTGTTTGTTCCAGCACAACTCAGGGCCAGACCCGGCATTATAGAATGTAGATAGAAGCAGCCAAACATTATAGAAAGTAGCAAAAAACAGCCAAAAATTATAGATTTTAGATAAAAGCAGCCAAGCATTATAGAATGTAGATAGAAGTAGTCAAATACTATATAATGTAGATTGAAGCAGCCAAATATTATAGAATGTAGATAGAAGCATCCAAACATTATAGAATGTAGATAGAAGCTGTCAAATATTATAGAATATAGATAGAAGCAGCCAAACATTATAGCATGTAGACAGAAGCAGCCAAATATTGTCGAACGTAGATTGAAGCAGCCAAACATTATAGAATGTAGATAGGAGCATCCAAACATTATAGAATGTAGATAGAAGTTGTCAAATATTATAGAATATAGATAGAAGCAGCCAAACATTATAGAATGTAGATAGAAGCAGCCAAATATTGTAGAATGTAGATAGAAGCAGCCAAATATTGTAGAATGTAGATAGAAGCAGCCAAATATTGTAGAATGTAGATAGAAGCAGCCAAATATTGTAGAATGTAGATAGAAGCAACCAAATATTGTAGAATGTAGATAGAAGCAGCCAAACGTTATAGAATGTTGATAGAAACAAACCAGTATTATAGAATTTAGATAGAAGCAGCCAAACGTTATAGAATGTTGATAGAAACAAACCAATATTATAGAATTTAGATAGAAGCAGCCAAACGTTATAGAATGTTGATGGAAACAAAGCAATGTTATAAAATGTAGATAGAAGCAGCCCAGTATTATAGAATATATGTAGAAGCAGCTTAGGATTGCAGAACGTAGATATTAGTAGTTCAAAATAAAAGAATGTAGATAGAAGCAACCCAGCATTATAGAATGTAGATAGTATCAGCCTAAGATTAAATAAGGTAGATAGTAGTAGCCCAACATAAAGGAATGTAGAAAGAAGCAGCCCAGCATTATAGAATGTAGATAGAAACAGCCTAGGATTATAAAACGTAGATAGTAGTAGCCGAGCATAATGCAATGTAGATAGAAATAACCCAGCATTATAGAATGTAGATAGAAACAGTCTAGGATTGCAGAATGTAGATAGCAGTAGACCAACATAAAGGAATGTAGATAGAAGCAGCCCAACATCATAGAATGTAGATAGAAACAGCTTAGGATTACAGAACGTAGGCAGTAGTAGCCGAACATAAAGGAATGTAGATAGAAGCAGCCAAATATTGTAGAAATAGATAGAAGCAGCCAAATATTATAGAATGTTGATAGAAACAAACCAATATTATAGAATTTAGATACCAGCAGCCAAACGTTATAGAATGTTGATGGAAACAAAGCAATGTTATAAAATGTAGATAGAAGCAGCCCAGTATTATAAAATGTATGTAGAAGCAGCTTAGGATTGCAGAACGTAGATAATAGTAGTCAAAATTAAAAGAATGTAGATAGAAGCAACCCAGCATTATAGAATGTAGATAGAAACAGCCTAAGATTACATAAGGTAGATAGTAGTAGCCCAACATAAAGGAATGTAGAAAGAAGCAGCCCAACATCATAGAATGTAGATAGAAACAGCTTAGGATTACAGAATATAGGCAGTAGTAGCCGAACATAAAAGAATGTAGATAGAAGACATAACTAAAGGACTTTTCTCCACACTTGGGTATATAGTGTTGGCTACATATGGCTCTAGCTCTCTCGACACTCGGTGGGTCACGTGGTCACTATACCGCCGGTAGCCTTCACCTTTCAAAACACGTCCTGGTGATTACAGACTGGGTCGGCCAGGGACTCCAAGACAATTTTGAATAACCTTCCTGGATGGGGATTCGAACATATAACCACCAGGTCGATAGGCCAGCGCTTCATAAAATGAGTATCAGATAATTCACAGAGCTGGTCTCCCTGGCCAAGGTGTTAACGACTTTCTCTGTAATCCCGTATATCCACGTGGAGAACACATCTGCGCGAGATTCGGTAGCGGATCGCGTCGCGTTGGTTACTTTCGGGGGTTATGTGAGCCGGTCGCTCAGAAAGCGTTGGCAAACTACTGAGCGTAATCTTGCCAAGAACATCAACATCAGCTGGAAAATATTGGTGTTGACTGGATCGTCCTGTAAGAGATATGCAACTTTTTAGAAAAAAACATTCTCAGAATTGTCTGTGAATTGCCTGGAAAGGAAAGGCGACAAGAAAGATAAATAATCACCTCACCTCAGTATATCGTTAAAATAGAATATCCGAGGGTCTAAGACTTCACATTCTAACGGTAGAAATACCGTGGGATTGATTACCATTATCTTTGAATGTGTGTGTTTTGATGATAAAATTCATGACAAATTGACCAACATCTTGACAGATTGAATTAATGGGTGCAAGCGATCAATACAGTTTAGCCATACTAGTGCAGCACTATCTTACTGTGTCAGTTTGATCTCTATTGACCATCTAACAACATCACCATAGTTGACCCCTACCCCTCCTTGCAACCAAATAATGATTACTGACCCCATCTGTTATGACAACCAGGTTCAAAACGCTCTGCGTCGACTCTTAGTCCGACGACAGACAGCTTTCTACGCCACAGACGTGTCTGCGGGTACATGGCGAAGTAATACCTTGAAGGTATCATTTTCATATTTCAGTGATCAAGTCCTGCATGCAGCTGTCAAGTACACTTGGTATCATCAATCCAACAGTCATTCCTTGTACTGCACGTTGTATTGTTTGAACGCTCACTGCAGTAGACATTTCCATCGTGTGTACATAATTCAATTTTGAAGCTATTTCTTGTCCCGTTACTATACGTGTGTACAGAATAGGTGTTGTATTTTTACAGTTACATTATTATTTCAAACTGAGCAATGTTATAAAATTTAAGAAAACATACTCGTGCATGGTATTTTAGAAAACCTGTATTAAATTTAAAAAATGATAAACATGTTTATTTAATGCTCAGATATTGACAAGATAATAACCTTTTTAACAATGGAGTCATTTATTATATCAAAAGGTAACCAACAATTAACATTCGCTGGCATGGGGCACGTTTAGCAAACATTTCCATCGCAGAATGAATCGCTGTTTGTTTAAGAAACACGGGTAAAATATCAACATAAAGAGATAGTATGTTATCTTCAACTTTTGATCTTAAGGGCTGCTTTAGTTTTGTGTTTTTATTGTTGCAAGCAGCAGCATGCAGTCGGAATACATTTCCGCTAGTTTGTGTGTTTCCATTCCTCTTTTGGTATTGTCTCTTGCACGCTGCTGCAACGCTGTATTCGTTAAAATGTGCACACTGTTTCTATAACAAATGTTTACCTTAGTGTTCTGCATTTGTTGTACATCCTTGATGTTGTTATCAATAACAAGCAGCCCTATATTTGTTGTAGTCTTTTCTGGTGTTTATACTTGGGCACCTCTGCCTCATAAACATTTCACCTGAAATGCTATTTCAGTACGTTAAGTTATCAATTGTTTTCTTAGCCAACAACTCGATAGGCGTGGAGAGTTAGATTACTAAGATCAGTTGAGTTCTTTAAGTCATTTTAATTTAAATTTGTATTTTTTGTCTCGCCTTCCATTTTCTTACATCTTTTCGCGGCCAACTGCATTGTCTAGCATGTTGGCTTTCCACCTGCAGAAGCATCCGTCTACATTGATAACTGCACATTTATATACATACATACCTACCTACCTACCCAATTAACCGCCCATCTTTGCACTTACCTTTTCACTTACCCACCCGCTTATCTATCTGCCTATTTGCATACATATCTATCCAGCTACCTACCTAACTATTTTTCATAAACTCAACATATCTATCTATCTATCTATCTATCTATCTATCTATCTATCTATCTATCTATCTATCTATCTGTCTGTCTGTCTGTCTGTCTGTCTGTCTGTCTGCCTGCCTGTGTGTCTGTCTGTCTGTCTGTCTATCTATCTATCTATCTATCTTTCTCTACCTTCCTGTCTGCCTGGTCTGTCTGTCTGTCTGTCTGTCTGTCTGTCTGTCTGTCTGTCTGTCTGTCTGTCTGTCTGTATATTTATCTATCTATCTATCTTTCTCTACCTTCCTGTCTGTCTGTCTGTCTGTCCGTCTGTCTGTCATCCAAACCACAACCATCCAGTCATCCTGCCAGCCAAACAGCCAACTATCTGTCTGTCTATCTGCCTGTTTGACTGCCTGCCTGTCTGTCTGTCTATGTCAAACCGTCTGTATGTCTGTCTGCCCCGCCTTTTCCTTTAAACTACCTGTAGTCTTCTACATCCATACATACACCCACGCAAGCATTAATTCAGACAGGCAGACATACACACTTACATATATAAATGCATACACACACAAACACAGACACGCATACAAACTAAATCACAAGAGATATTTCAATCCCGAAAGCTCCTTTATACACCCACTAAGAAATGAATTTCAATAACAGAGTACTTAACGTTAAGAACCTTGCCTTAAATAACGGTCTTTTGTATCTAATCGATGCAAAGATAGTACATTTTAAAATATACTCATTTTACACTAACGTCTTAATTGATTTTTCAAGGTCCGGGTTGCATACATTATGGCTAATCTTTTGTTAAAGTTACTGGTTTATCTTTTGTTGCAGGTCCTAGTTCATCTTTACTTGCAGGTCCTGAATGATCCTTTGTTGCAGGTACTCGTGATCATTTGTTACAGGTCCTAGCCGATCTTTTCATGCAGATCCTGGTTGATCATTTATTGCAGGTTCTGTCTGATTTTGTTGCAGGCCCTGGTTGATCTTTTGTTGCACGTCCTGGTTGATCATTGGTTGCAGGTCCTGATTTAATTTTGTTGCAGGTCTTAGTTAATCATTCATTATAGGTCTTGGCTGATCTTTGTTGTGGATCCTGGTTCATCTTTGACGCAGGTCTGGGTTGATATTGCAGGTCGTAGATGATCATTTCTTGCAGATATTAGCTGGATTCCTCTCAAATGCCTTGGTTAATATGTTTCAGGCCCTGGTCCATAATGAAGGAAAGTGAATTATCATGGGCTGTATTCAAGATTCCTCTCACCCCCCTCCCCCCAACCTCCCACAACCACCACTTGCCAAACTGTCATTTACTGCTTATAGTACCTTGTGGTGTAGGAGAGGGGGGTCTGGAGCCTGAGGAATTAAGGCCGCCTGGCTAGTGCAGTCGCCGCGAACTGTGCAGGTTAGAGTTTTCTTTTTGCCCCCCAACCACCACCAAAAACCAATAAAGGTCGGACGATCATGACTAAACTGACGCCGATAGAAAGCACCATAGAACAGATTGTCACAGTTAGTCAGATACATAGAGGACATGACGTGACTGACTGCAGCAGAAACAAGAGCAGCATCCATGAAGTCATCGTCACATTGGGCAGAGATCATACAGACAGGTGTTTAGGGTTGCCAGTATTGGACGTCCAGCAATTTGTCGTGGATACAGTTTAAAGGCAAGAGGGTCGACTTCATTGCATCAAGTTTTATCCCTCATAGCTCGGTCTCTTTCAACGGGGTGGCTTGCTGAAAGAGTCGCACATATTACGAACTCCGTAGCTACAAAGACGACCCACCTGGACAAAACATCACTTCTGAACTGGATGATGGAGCCCGCAATCGAACCCAAACCTTCGGAGCGCGTGGCTAGTGGCTTAACTTCACTTCGCCACTGAGATCCCCTGGTAGTTAACAATGCTGACAGAGACGACGCAATAGGATATATGCCGTATAGTGACGTTTCGGTGCATCGTGGAGGCAAAAGGATGAGCGGCTGGCCGAGTGGCTAGAACGCCGGATTCTCCTTCGGGAGACCCGGGTTCGAATCCTAGGTACGGTGTGCGACTTTTTTTCTGTCGGAGGCAAAAAGAAAATCCTAACCTGCACAGTTCGCGGCGACTGCACTAGCCAGGCGGCCTTAATTCCTCAGGCTTAAAGACCCCCCTACCATAAACCGCAATGTACTATATTGGCACTATATGACAGTGACAGCGGAGGCCAAATATTTGGGTATTCTCAGCTAGTCAGGTAAAAGGTCTTTGTCGAGCGGAATGGATCCTATATGACTACAACCTCAAGTACGAAGATGGGGTCACCAGAGAAAGCATGTTGCCTAGTTCTCAGTCCACATTGCGTAAAAATCAACATGGACATATGTGGATAGCGAAAATAGACACATCTCTCTTGCAAAGGTATACTTTCCTGGTCTTGCTGGTGTACAAGGATTACTTTAAGAGTGGCATTATTTGAAACAGTCATGACGGACAAACGAGATATTTGAAAGACTATCTTTACACAACTGATTGTTGAAAATACAATAAAGGATGAAAAATCATACTTAAGAAATGTCTGATGTTGGATTAAAGTATGGTTCCAGCATGGATTGGCGTTTGAGGAAACGAGTCCGACATATTTATAATGCATGTGTAATTTAAACGATCAGCTTCTACACTTGATACCATATGCTGTGGTAAACGAGCATCTGTGGGTTTTCCTTATGTGATGTCGTATCCTTTAACCATAGGCGCCAGTGTATCATTCATCGCAGGTCCTTGAATATCTCTTGTTGCAGGCGTTAATGTATATTTTATTGCAGGCCCTGATGAATCTCTTATTGCAGGCCCTGGTTTATCTATTGTTTCAGGTCCTGGTGTATCTTTTATTGCAGGTCCTGGTTTATCTTTTCTTTCAGGTCCTGGTGTATCCATTATTGCAGGCCGTAATTTATGTTTTGTTTCAGGTCCTGATGAATCTCTTATTGCAGGTCCTAGTTTATCTTTTATTTCGGGTCCTGGTGTATCTCTTATTGCAGGTCCTAGTTTATCTTTTGTTTCGGGTCCTGGTGTATCTTTTATTGCAGGCCCTGGCTTATCTTTTGTTTCAGGTCCTGATGTATGCATTATTGCAGGCCCTGATTTATCTTTTTTTTTTTTTTTGTGGGTTTTGTTTAGTTTCTCTATCTTACATGTCAACGGTAAACAAATTTTGCACGCTCTCTCGCTTTGAACTCAACCGTAGTCTATACAGACTACTTCTAGTAGCACTGGGCTGTACGTTGCGTGTGGATTAGCTTTTCCCTATTACTAGTGTCCCTCGCCATCATGCGAACCCATTAGACTTCAGAGGTACTTGTACTTTACGTCCCTATGTCAACGACGAGAAGTCAACATTTTAGTCCAGCTGTCCGGTGAAGGCGTTGAACCCCTTATCTCGGTATCAGCACAACGGATGTTTAAGAACGCGCGTTCTTATCTATTCGGCCATGCTGACCTCTTTCAACGGTCATAATCTTTGGATATCTTGAAACAAAATACTGGTGGATGAGTGGGGGAGGGGGGAGGAGGAGGGTGGAGAATATGGTAATTCCCACACCAGGATGGGTTAGGGCTTTGTCATTTCACTACCAAATTCTCGTTTCGCGAGTTAATCAAAAAGAACATCCACCTCTGGGACAAGGTTTCCAGATTGGGTAATCCTTGCTCGGCTGTTAGCTTAGGTCAGAGATGTACTTGTATCTGCCCTACAATTTCAACCTTTCGCCTTATGGTGTTTATGTCGTCAACAACTAAAGTTACAACATGAAAACAGAATGCGCTTGTACAATTAAAATGGTTAGATGATAGATTTTTCCTTATGTTACAGTTAGAAGTTGTAAACAAGGAATTGTTCTTGGATTTCAAGACAAGAGACACACTTGCTATATCAGAGTTGAGTTGAGTTGAGTTAAGAACCGACATCACTGCACTCAGGACATTCCCATACGTGCTCAGTCCCCTCGTTCAACAGCCAGTAAAGAGTCATACTACTAATCGTTCCCACTGCTATCTGATTAAAAGGTTCTCCTGGTCTTCTCTCTCAGTTTTGAGATTCTTCCAGAACCCCTGCCGATCCACCGCAATTTGCTATATCAGAGAGAAAGACAACACCAAACTGCGATATAACAAAAGAAGGGAAAATGCGGATCCTTGCGGATCAATGTAAATACTTAGGGACAATCATAACATCAGATGGAAGATGTAAGCCATACATTAAAAGAAGAATAATTCAGCTAAACGCTGCACTTAGAAAATAAAAAGTATGTCATGCAATAAGTGACTAGTAGAGAATGTTATGAAGAGAGTATTGACATGTTATGTGTCAGCTGTTTTGCTGCGGGACAGTGAATCTGGATAGTGAATGAACAAATTAGGAAGAACTTGGAAGTAAAGGGGTAGTTTTGTTTTTGTTTTTGGTTTTGTTTTTTTTCTGAGATGAATGTTGCGAATATCTTGGACTGCCTTAGTAACTAACAATGACTGCCTTTAAGAGGTTTATATATTATTATACGGCTGCGAATCCCATACATTAAGTAAACAGGCGAAAAACTCCTTAGAACAGTGGTTCTCAACCTGTGGAGAATTCCTCCCTAGGGAGGAATTTTAGGGTTTCGGGGGGGGGGGGGAGAGAGGAATTAAGATAATTTCAAGATCGCGTTAATACACGAACGGATTACTTGATATTGTTTGTCCCTCCATACTTTACGGTTCTGTAATTCTCGCCCTTCTGAAATTCGTTTTATAACGTAAGTAGACCCGCAAATCACGTTTTATGTAGACATCTAGACTTGTTCTAGTATGTGTTATTACATTTAGCTACCATTTTTACGTATACTGTGTAGGGGCGGGGTGGGGGGGATTTATAGGGAGGAAATACTAAAAAAAAGGGGGGGGGAGAATGACGTTCTGAACATATGGTGAAGGGGTGCATTGGCAAAAAAAAATGTTAGAACCACTGCCATAGAAGCTATGGAAATGTAGTTTTATAGAAGATTGCTAAACAGTCATTGTGACAATGAGCAATCTGGACATTTTGAGAAGGCTAATGTAGCAAAGACAACTTATCACAAACATCAGGAAGAGGCAGTCATTATTTTTGGCCATATTATGAAACGACAAAAACTGGAACATGTTGTGACAACCTGAAAGATTTGTGTAAAGATATATAGAGGAGGACAGCGTGAGAAAATTCTTGACAGTCTTGTGTCATTACACGGAAGGGAGTCAACACATGAATTGATCCTTGCCGTCGGAGATCACAATTTTTGAAGAAGCATGATTGCCCACACCAGCCGACAAGATAGAGCGAACGAAATAGCAAGAAACCTAAAAAGACATGAGAAGAGGATTAAAGGCAGAGACAAATACAACGGACAGAACATGGATGGAGCTGTAAGAGATAGCAAAACATAGGACAGCTTGGCTGAGTGCGTTGGGGAGGGGGTGAGGGAGGCGGGAGGGCGTCAACCCATTTGAAAACAAGACATGTATGCTTTCACTTTGTTATGCTGTTCTTACATTATATATTTTGAGCGTGCACGCTCTTGCATTTCCCTTCCACATTACATACTATTTTCCGATTTCTTATGACGTCTCTTTCACGCACTCGCTCTCTTTCACTCTCTCTCTCTTTCTCTCTCTCTCTCTCTCTCTCTCTCTCTCTCTCTCTCTCTCTCTCTTTCTCTCTCTCTATCTCTATCTTTCTCTCTTTATTTCTCTGTCTGTCTATCTGTCTGTCTGTCTGTCTGTCTCTGAGTGACTGTATGTGAGTGTATGTGTGTGTGTATGTGTGTGTGTGAGAGAGAGAGAGAGAGAGAGAGAGAGAGAGAGAGAGAGAGAGAGAGAGAGAGAGAGAGAGAGAGCGGGAGCGCATTTCTTTCTCCCTCTGGATTTACGAAAGGGAAGTCAATAGGTAAGTCACAAATGGCTGTAGAAAAATAACTAAATATGATAACAACTTGAAACCTGTTCATTTTTATACATACATTGTCCCTTTATTTCTCAACATAATTTCAACCAATATTGATTCACGTATCCCATCGTTTTATCAATCCTCCCAAACCGGCTTCATAGAACTGCGTGCTCTGTTTTCTAAACCACGTTTTCATTTCACATTCAACTTTGGCGTCATTCGCGAAATGTCTTCCTCCAAGGTGGGTTTTCTGTGTACCAAAAAGATGGAAATCGCTAGGGGCTAAGTCGGGGTGTAAGGTGGATGTTCCAGAACTCCCCCCTTAGTTGGTTAATTTTCTCCTGAGTTAATCGAGTCATATGTGGTCTGGCATTGTTATGAAGAAGCAACACTCCTCTAGTCATCTGTCCTGGACGTTTTCTTCAAACTGAATCATGAAGCATCGATAGAACTTCACAGTACCATTCAGAATTCACATTGTCACCTTTCTTCTTGAAATTGGTTAAAAGCACGCCTTGACAATCCCAGAACACTGTCAGCATAACCTTCCCTGCTGATGGCGTAACCTTGAATTTTTGGACACAAGTCTAAGAAGGATGTTTCCATTGCATTGAAGCACGCTTTGATTCGGGCTGGTAGTGATGCACCCATGATTCGTCCCCAGTAACAATCCTGTTCAGCATGTCTGCTCCTTCATCTTCGTATCGATAGAGATGATGCAAGGACAGGCCAAATCGGTTCATTTTGTGTTCCTCCTTCAATTGTCTGGGTTCCCACCTTGGGCACACTTTCTTAAATTTCAATCGATCATGCATTATGCGTGAGACACCTAGCGCAACCTTATGAACGGGAATATAAAGTTCGATGTAGCTGTCACCTAATGACACCTGTAGAAAACACCAACTACATTTGTTTGCCATTCCACAGAACTGTGTGGCATACTTATTGACTCGCCCCCGTATTTATAGCGGATAGCCTTTCTGTCCATATTCAGACATAAGTTTTAATTTATGATGATAATGGTGATGATGATGACGATGATGATGATGATGATGATGATGATGATAATGATGATGATGATGATGATGATGATTATAAAGCTGGTTGCATGTCATTTACAGGACGTCGCATTTAACCCTAGCATGTATTGGCTATTTTCATTATCTTGCCAATTTTATGTTTAATATTTTGCCATTGCTTTCTGGACGGCTGACGCTCTTGCCATTATGAAAATCAACGCAAAGTGATCTACTCCCAAATCATTTGAGGTTGACTTCGAACCCGGTATATCGGGATTGTGAAACTGCGTTCATTATCCTTAAGCCACAGAAATAATCATAACATTAATACTCTAACACGGAGACAGCATTTAACTTATATACAATTAATGGCAGAGCGCTAAAGAGAAAATCGAGCATTTAGTATGTCTGCTAGGAGACTATTTGACATGAGGCTATAGAAGATTCGGGCACGAAGTTTAGACGCGATAATATTTGGTTTATCATTTTATACTCCCTAAGTATGCAGTACGTCATTAGTTTAATCTTGAGTTAATTATACGAAAGAAAACCAACTGATTATGACTGTTGTCCTCTCTGATTACAGTTGTTGTCCTCTCAGATTACGACTTTTGTCCTCTCAGAATACGTCCGAACATATTCTCTCCAGATTAATTAATCTGGGGAGCTCTATACTTGCCGTCCTATTCCTTTGTTCAAGTCAGTTGTCCCGTTGTGAATTTGAATAATGAAGACACAATGTATTTCACACTTTATTGCTTGGCATATTTCGCTGTTTCTGGCTGTTGCATACTACATGAACATTTTCGACATATAATAAAGTAGCATAATAAATCCTTTAAACCGACAAAAAGAAAACACATTGTAAAATATTTAAATGTCACCACAGCAGTTTTAAAGAGGCTATCATGTCTGTTAGCTTAAATAATTGAGGTTTATCATAGTTAATAGCAGATGCCTCGGCATTTTTTAGTAACTTTTGGTTATTTAGGAAATCTGTTCCTCGACCAATTTAACAGCAGACTTTTCAGTTTAACTCCGTAACAATTATTGTCCTTTAACATTTCATAGCAACACGAACTTCCTAAGCATTGCCCTTAATCATGACACGCGCTGTGAAATCTGAATTATATCCCCTTGCATTACTGCCCCTCTGCCATCATCATCATGTGCCCTAACAAATTGTGTAAGCACGTTTGACAACCAGCAGATCTTAGTTCTTGGTTTTCTTTATCATTTCTACTCCTGACATTCCCTCTTCCGCCGTCTTAGACCAGCAAGAATCACCTAATGTGAGGACACGACTGACCGCCTGATACCCCGTGCACTCATACCTATAAAAGATGGCCCTGTAACACGACAGATCCATCGATGGTTCCTGCTTCTGGAGATTTTGTTTCCTTTCATTCCTAGATTCACTCCCATACAACAGAACATGTTCTGTATAACATTTTAGTTGCATATCCTTTACAGGGCGTAGCCGTCAACACCGGCATTTTTTGGCTGTTCGTGGTTCATGGGCAAGATTACGTTGAGTAGTTCGCCATTACTTTCTGAACGACCATCACGCATACCATTTCATTAAAAACCCAACGTAAGCCGGTTTGCTGCCATATCGCCCGCAGCTGTGTTTCGAACGCAGACATGCGGGATTACGAACTGCACCCGTAAACCCTTCATCACATTTAGTTCTCTCGTTCTAACATTCAGTGAAAGTAATTTTTGCATCAGATATTTTACATCTTCTCAAATGTTGCTTTTACTTGGCCTATTCTGCTCTGAATGTCTTTCATGCATCTTTCCTTTAATATTATTGTTGACCCCACATATTTGAACTTATTGACTTGGTTAAACATCTTCCTTTCTGTTGTTATATCACATTGTAAGAGTATCTTTTTCTTTGTTAAACCATGCTGGCTAGTCGATTTGGCCGATCTTGCTTCCCGAGAAATTAATTGATAACTCATTTTATGCTGGGTCCATCTGGAAGTCCCGATCACTGACAAAATATTCTCGGCTCGATTCAAACACACGACCGCAGAGTCGGTGGGCAAGCTTGCTAATCACTCTGCCTCGCGGCTGCCCTATCTTCATGTGCTATGATTTTTTTTTTTCGTTCCCTCGCTTTGAACTCAAGCGTAGTCCATATACGTGTAACTACTTCTAATTAACTGGACTGATTTTTGCATGTGGGTTAGCTTTCCTTATTACCAATTCTTCCCCCCCCCCCCACCCACTATTAGGCAAACCAAGTCTGACTTCTGAGGTACTTATACTTTACGTCCCCAGGTCAAGGACATGACGTCAACATTTTAGTATAATTGGTCAGTTTAAGGGTCCAACTGTATTAAATATCCAATGACGAAAACGATAAAAATTAATTTGTCCAATAAGAACTCAATGGTGAAGACGATTGGTTATAAAGACAAATAAAACTGGCGAAAATGAAATATGTCGGGCATTTAAACAAGCGTTAATGTCTGGAAGCGATGACAGTAAAGATAACCGGAAAAGATCAGCAAGGAAAGGCCGCAACGTCGATGGATTCAGGGTGTACTAGATAATTTATACATGACAACAACAGAGGCGGGGCATCTGGCCTGTGACAGAGAGACATTTCAACAGACTGCCATTGGGCAAAGTTCTGCACAGGGCAAGCCACTTTATTATCATTAAATGATTGTTTTATTTATATGCGCCTTTTGGGTCTACGTATCCGCCTTTCAGAGCCTCGTGTGTGTCTTGTAGGGTCTACGTATCCGCCTTTCAGAGCCTCGTGTGTGTCTTGTAGGGTCTTCGTATCCGTCTTTCAGGGCCTCGTGTGAGTCTTGTATGGTCTACGTATGGGCCTTTCAGGGTCCCGTGTGTGCGTTGTAGGGTCTACGCATGGGCCTTTCAGAGCCTCATATGTGTCTTGTAGGGTCTACGTATCCGTCTTTCAGGACCCCTGTGTGTCTTGTAGGGTCTGCGTATCCTCTTTCAGGGCCTCGTGTGTCTTGTAGGGTCTAGGTATGGGTCTTTCAGGTCCTCGTGTGTGCGTTGTAGGGTCTACGCATGGGCCTTTCAGGGCCTCATGTGTGTCTTGTAGGGTCTACGTATCCGTCTTTCAGGACCCCTATGTGTCTTGTAGGGTCTACGTATCCTCTTTCAGGGCCTCGTGTGTCTTGTAGGGTCTACGTATGGGCCTTTCAGTGCCTCGTGTGTATCTTGTAGAGTCTACGTATCCGTCTTTCAGGGCCCCGTGTGTGTCTTGTAGGGTCTACGTATCCGTCTTTCAGGGCCCGTGTGTGTCTTGCGGGGTCTACGCATGATCCTTTCAGGGCCCCATGTGTGTCTTGTAGGGTCTACGTACCATTTTTCAGGACCTCATGTGTATCCTGTAGGGTATACTAATAATCTAGTGATTCTACTGTGAATATCTTTGACCACCTTAGGTGACGCTTTCACTAATCTTATCAGCGCTCGTTATGATGATGTGATAAACACATGACAGCTATATCCGATCTGTTATCAAATCGTTCAACCTGCTTTCTTAGCCTTGGTTATAACTGAGATAGATCCAAAACATATGATTCTAGCACAGTGCTAGACTGTATTTTCATCTCAATTCTCGCCATTTTGTTTTGGATTTGACACCGTTCGCACTGCAATAAGTAACATTTCCATATCCACATCTATTAAATTATAGGCATTTACCGAAGACAACTATATACTACTGGACATGATTACATTATGTTTAGGATATCATCATCATCATCCCGTGCTTTGCCGGTTGGCGTAGGTTATCATGCTTCTCAACAATTTGCGATCTCCGACGGCATGGATCAGTTTGTCTGTTGACTCCTTTGCGTTCCATGACTGTCAAGAATTTTCTCACGCTGTCTTTCTACAAACCTGTTCAGTTGTCACAATATGTTCCAGATTTTGTCTTCTCATAATGTGGCCAAAAAAAAAGGATAACTGCTTCTTTCCGATGCTTGTGATAAGTTGTCTTTGAGACTTAGCTTCCCTCAAAATGTCCAGATTGCTCATTTTGGCTATCCAATTAATTGTCACCATTTTTCTATAAAACCACAACTTCCGAGGCGTCTATGTATTTTTCGCCTGTTTACTTATTGTCCAGGATTCGCAGCTGTATGCTAAAAAAAAATTTCATGTTTAGGGCATATCGCAAATTAATTAGCTCAGTGTGTTTTATGCTGATGTCGTTTTCAGGCGACATCCTCAACATTGCTTATCCCCCTGCATTACTCCCAGTTGCTGCCCCTCGTTTTCAGGTACGACAAGCCTTGAGGCGCCAATGGGAAAGGTACAGACAACACAGACTCATCCACAATTCCAGTTTGAGGAGGATGAGTAGGTCACTCAGCATTTTCACCTCCTTCACAGAGGTTCCTAGCTCTACTGCGTCACAGGTAAACAGTTCTGGAAATGTTTAGGATTTTATTTTTGTGAGGATGGAGTTAGAGTCGGGGAAGGGGTATATGTGATTATTGACTATTGTTGTTTAAATGCATAGTTAAGATTCAATAGCTATAGTTGTAGTGAAACATTGTGAGATATTCACAGATAAGTAATCCACAAACACTAATGTAAGACAAATAAAAACAGATGAGCTGTTATCTTTTCACATAGTCAACACTGTAGAATTCGTGAAACAAGAAAAGTACACAAACCCAGTGAGTTAAGAGGCGAAGAAAAGATCCTACGCTGGATATGACGAACATTTAGAAAATCGTAGAATAGTAAAGCTAGAAATGCCTTTGTCTGGAAACCACATGGCACAAGAAATAGATGAAGTCCTACAAGAACACTGAGAAGAGAAGTAGAGGCAGAAATGTATAACACTGGGATATCTGCACAGAGCTGTATGGGATAGTAGCTAAGGCTAAGACGGACGGGTATGGGTTGATTAAGGTCTAGGTCCCCATCGGGGATAAAATGCGAGAGAAGAAGATGAAGTAGTCTACATGCCCGGTAGTCTTTTTTTGTTTTATTTCCAAAACAAGTTATTATATGTTTACTGAGAAAGAGGAAGCATAGATTGATACAGGAAATCTGTAATGGACTGGTTTAAATACATACATTTGTTACTAGTGCTTGCGGGCGCACTCATTCGCTAAATAATTTAAAATAATGCAATGTATGTCATTCGCTTCATAATTATTGTGCATGGACTTTGGCAGAATCAATGACGTATTAATCATGCCTCAGAACACTTGCAACAGTGTGATTTAGTTTCATTCCTCTATTTTGATTTTTAGTAACAAACATGAGTCAGCTACTCCTATGGGTCATGCATTAGAAAATCTAAAGACGTAGACACGAAATTCCTTCTTCTTGTGTCCTATTCCCCAACGGAGTGCAGGCGCCCAACCAGCTCGCGCCAAGCCGTCATATAGTTTGCTTTCTCCTGCAGCTTCCTGTATGTCCTTCACATGTTATTCATTTCTGCCTCTATTTTTCTTCACTACCCCGTGCTTTCAGATAAAAAGAAACTTCTAGATAATAATAGCATTATGTTTTCTCAATTTGTGTACTATCCAGGCGACAGCGTCTTATCCTCATCTCTTGATTCGCGAGAGTGTGTTTAGCTTTTTCCATAAACTCTGCATTTGTGAGGCTGTTTACCATTTTAGTGGCTTTATTTATTTTATTTTTTTTTGCCAAGGTATCAGATAATAAATGCTTACAATTTATTAATGGCTACTTTAGTCGCTTTCCGGTGTTTCCGCTCCATATATCAGTTTTGATTTAACGTTAGAATTCAACATTCTGCTTAGTACAGTACTAGGTTTATTGTCTTTTTCCGCCACAAATTGTTTTGTGCTATAAAAGCTCCTCTTGTATTTTTGTAATTATATTGTAATATCTCTGTATGTTCCCGCATACATTGATAACTACTCGTAAATAGGTGTATGATTCCCCCTCTTGCGGTAAAGTTTCACAAAGAGAGATCAGGTTATCATTCGCTTTATTTGTTTTCATTATAGACACAAAATTATCACGCTTTTAAATAGTATAGACAAGTATCTTGTTTGTAAAGCTTAGCTGAGGAAAAGTGTGCTCACGAAACTCTGCTGAATTTTCTTCTTCTTGTATTCTATGCCGTGTGGAGTTGGTGATCATGTCTCTCAGCGGACTTTTGTCTGTTTTGCTGCTAATCATTTCCGTTACCGACATTCCTCCATGCCATAATGTCAAAATGTCCGGGATATTCTCTCTTTTATGTTTTAAATATTACGAAACAAATATTAATTTACCGAAAACAGGTTGTTAACAATCATTTTGAAATAAACAAGTATAAAAGAAATTATATTTCGATCACACTGGCCTTCCTCAATGACAGGAATTCAAATTTTCTAAAATAGACACACGCAAAAAAAAAAAAAAACTATTAAAAGAATGTTAGACCGGAAACACGTATACAAAGAATTAGAAGAAAAATAGTAATGTATTTTGTTAAGTACCTAACTAATAGCAATAGTGCAAAGTGAAACTAATGGCATTCAAAAGGTATGTGTTGAACAGCGAACAACACAATGCCAGTATGCTCATGAATGGTTGTAATTGAAATGTTAAATCTTGTGTTGCATGTGGACAGCTTTCCTGTAATCCTTGCATGATGTAATTGTAGTGTATGTTTCCAGTTGGGATTTACAGCCATTTCATCCAATTAGTTAGTCTATTGTTTCTTTCCAGAAAAGCTCAAGCACTTAAACGTGCTTATATGTATACACACATTAATTGTTAGCGTTTAGATAGAATAGTACTTTTGTTCTTATTGTCCATTTACAATGAATTATACTTTGGCAGTTTATATATTTAAATACAAATACTTGGTTATATATTTATAGTGTATTGTATTTAAACTGTGTCGAACACTGCTACTGTATTTACTTATTATGGATAAATGTCGTGAATAAATTCCATTCTCGCCACGTCTCTTATTGATCAAACTAATGTGTTATAAATGTATTTATCTACTTTATTTCTTTTTTTGCAGTCCTCGCTTCCCCCCCCCCCCCCACATCCCTCTCTCTCTCTCTTTCTCTCTCTCTCTCTCTTTCTCTCACTCTCTCTCAATCTCTCTTCTTCTGTCTCTCTCTCTCTCTCTTTTTCTCTGTCTCTCTCTCTCTTTCTCTCCCTAGTGTGCTAATAGGCATGCGAAAGATGAGTGATTGAAAGGGACGAATGAAAGATGCCAAAGTGGTTATCCTTTCATAATAAAGTAAGTTTGCTCGTTCGTTCTCTCTCTCTCTCTCTCTCTCTCTCTCTCTCTCTGCTCCCATTCTGTCTGTGTGCGTGCGTGCGTGCGTGTGTGTGTGTGTGTGTGTGTGTGTGTGTGTGTGTGTGTGTGTGTGTGTGTGTGTGTGTGTGTGTGAGACGAAGGATCTGACTGAAGATGATATTCTTAGAGATGTGTAAAAGACATTGCTGGTAGTAACACTTTTGGATGGTGTGTAAAGTACCTGACTTTCTGATTGACCGACGCCCATACCATTGCAATCAACGCAAGGCGGTATGCTTCCAATTGGCCTGCAGCTTATTTCGAACCCTCGACTCGGTTTGTCGGGGAATTGTGAAACGTGTTCACTGCTCCTCGGCCACAGCGCAGGTGTTAGATATATAAGAAGAATTTCTCAATTTGGCACTTTAGAGAGCATAAAATGTACATGTAATATATTATGTAAACGCAAATTAATGTGTTTCTAACATTTCCCACAGAAGAACCAACCAGGTGGCCCAGTTCAAAACGGTGAAGTTAACGGAACTAGATTGTCTTCGATATTCAAAGGACGTTATAATCGACGACAAAGCAGTCGTGACCTGGGATCCATGTGCCAAAAGTCAACCACGGAAGTTCCCGACCTGCCAGATATTGTGACTTGCCGTACGGATCTCATCTGTGAAGAAAACGTCTGATGATTTGGGAATATGTGATGCCGACATCACGTTAATTGTATGAATGATGGATGCTAAGCCAGACACTATGAACCAAAAAGAGAAAAGCTGTTTGAAAATATGTAGTGCTTAAAGCTATCTTATCAGTAAACGTGCTGATTCAGTTGTCATAAGACATGACAACCGCCTGGCTGCGTTTATTTCCGTACAGATGTTGGAATATAGGCATCTGCTGAAGAGAAAGCAGGAGAACATCTTTCATTATAAAAATACACATTGCACCGATGTTGTGGTTTTGAATTCCCGTAATGCTGGGTGGATCCACATAGAAAGGCCAACCTCAGGGATTGCTGCCGTTAGGTTCATAATAAATTGTGTGTGTAAACTTTAATGTCCAAGTTTATTCCGAAATTCAATATGTATATTGAATATTGGTAATTTTAATCGACATAAATCAGCTTTCTTGTGGTTAAGTATCCCCATTGTCGTCTGAAGACCGTCTGTACCATTCAGTTCACTCATTTAATACCAAGGATCACACATTTAACGTAACTTCTTAAACAGAGTTCAGTTTCTTGACTCATTCTAAATCAAACAAATCACCATTTGCTAATCACTGTGAACGGTCTGGCTGAGTAGTCAAATATCTGCTTGAGCGGCTTCGTCGAAGCAGTTTAGAATCTGGGCATCTACACAGAGGCGTGCTGTATGAAAATCAGAAGTCAAGTTATCTCCACCTGCTGTACAGTCAGATCTCCTTTTCCCTAACAGAGGTTCTAGCGCTCAGATAACTCATCAGCCAACACCAAATGGACTCTAGACTAACAGATGTCTAATCAACCAACACCAATCCAACTCTAGGAATAGCAGATGTCTAATCAACCAACACCAATCCAACTCTAGGAATAAAAGATGTCTAATCAGCCAACACCAAACGCACTCCAGGAATAAAAGAAGTCTAACCAGCCAACACCAAACCCACTCTAGGAACAGCAGACTAGTTTCCATGGCGAAGTAGTGGAGCCACCTGCCTTGCGCTTACTGTCTTTGGGTGTGGGTTCGATTCCAGAGTTTATTATTCGGTTCACGAGTGCAGTTTTCTCGGAAACTCCGGGGAGTCGTCGCTGTCATGCTTTGTGTGAGCCTCTCGGCATGCCGCCCTGTGGAAAGAGACCGAACCATAAGAGATAAAACCCGGTGCAATGAAGTCGATCCTCTCGTCTTTAAACGTTTTATGAATAACAGATGTCTAATTAGCTAGTGAGAAAGCTGCTCTATGATTGGCATATGACAATGTCCTTCTGTGCGGCAACCATGGATAAATAAGACTCCAGATATCACATATGGGTTCCAGGCTTAAGCTCTGCGTTGGTTGCTTCACATGGGGAACAACTGATAAATTCAAGGAATTTTGTCTGATATATAATGAATGTGAAAGGAGGGGAAATAAAACATGCCCCGTGACCGAAACTTGATTTGTTTATATGGAGTGTTTAAAGGATCACATTTTGTAGGCCTGATTACATGAAGGAGTAGATGGCCGTTCTTTCCGTTCGTTAGCGAATGTCGAGAGATGATGCTGAACCCTCGTCAGGTCATGCTCATTCCACTGTCAGGATAACAAGCATAACAACCTAACCATGACATCAACAAGCTCGCTGAATGAAGGCACTCGGAACAATCATTCTGAGAACGTTTATTATTGCTCCTGTCTGTTAATAACTAGTTGAATGTTTGTAAAGATTCAATAGAATACATTATTCTCGGTAATTACTGCGATAGACATGTATTTAAGTCTGTGTAAATCCAATTATAAATGTACAGTAATCAGTGTGTGGATGATTGCCTAATTTCTACAAATGTGCTTCTTGTAAAGTTAAGACACTTGCAAATACGAGCCGTATGTTAATTAATGTGAAGACGAAAATGTCTTTAATTGTGATATCAACTTTCTCATAATTCATGACAGTTGACAGCTGATTCTACGGGACACAGAAACGCTGTTTGACCATATTTTGTTTATGTTATAGAATCGCATAATATATGTATATTTTCATAGATGTAATTCATCACATCACGTATTTGTTTTGATGTGATAACGAGACTGCGTATAAATGTATATATACCACATTCCGTTTCATGTGATACAGGGGAGTTCACTCAATCTCACTAATGTCGATTCACAGAAGGTTACTTCCTGTACCACCAACAGTTGTAACAAAAGATCATGGTACTTTATGTGGACACATTGCTCTCATCACGACCAGTCGAAAATATTCTCGATCCTTTGACAGTTCCCCTGCCTCATGAATATTCACACCCCAGGTGTTGTCAATGTCCAGTGTCCATCTTCCAGCTGGTCGGCCTCTGACGCTCCATCCTAGAACCATGACCTTCTCCAGGGTTCCTTCCAGATGAACGTAACATTTTAACATGGCTCAAGTATTTCAATGGCTTGATTACGTGGCATAATCGAGACAAGAGTACAGACCTGACCCATGACTCTAGTGATCATGTGAGATTGCGAAAACCTCCGCGCTTTTCGACATTGCACTTGATGATGATGTTGATTTCAGTGTTTAAGACCTGATACTGTCTATGGGCCAATTTTCTTCGATGGATATAATTTTTTTTTTTTTTTTAAATTCGCATATCCTTTACAGGACATCGCTGTCAACAGCAGCATCTTTCAGCTGTCTGTTGATTTCTTGGCAAGATTACGCTCAGTAGTTTGCCATTGCTTTCTGAGCGGTCGGCTCAATTATCCCGCAAGTCACCAGCGGGGGTCGAACCGGTCCCAGCTCTCACCCGCTTCGAGACTCTGCGTGATAAACGGGATTACGGAGAGAAAGTGTTGTAACCCCTCGGCCAGAGAGACCGGCGATGGATATAATAGATCACAATAATATAGCATAATGTTATAAGGAAGTGTAATAATGGGCTTCGATGGACATAATAGATCACAGTAATATAGCATAATGTTATATGGAAGTGTAATAATGGGCTTGTGCGGTGCGTGAGTGTGAGTATTGTGTGGTGTCTGAGTGTGAGTATTGTGTTGTGTCTGAGTGTGAGTACTGTGTGGTGTCTGAGTGTGAGTATTGTGTGGTGTCTGTGTGTGAGTATTGTGTGGTATATGTGTGTGAGCATTGTGTGGTGTCTGTGTGTGAGTATTGTGTGGTGTTTGTGTGTGTTATTTGTTTCTGTTACTGGAATAGAGCACCGAGCGTAGCTGCTCTGTAATGGCCTGATTGTTTTTATCATGTTTGGTATTCATACATTTTTGTTACTGTTTCACATAATGTTGAACAGGCGGTTAAAGTTGAATGCTAATGTGTTTTCCAGCATTTATTATAATTTTTATTTTATTTACCTACCTTCTTATTTTTATAGTTCATGCTGTGTACGTTGGCACTGTGGAGTTCAGACAAGTCTTTCTAGTTATAGTAATCTCATTTTCCTTATTACATATAATTATACATTTTTGCCTTGATCTTCCATTTTAGCAACCAAAAAAAAAATAGACACCATCAGAAAAATGTACATAAAGCAAGGAACATCAAAGCATAAATGATAAACCTGGCTAAATTATGGATTATTCATCAACTATCAAGTTTTCACAGCAAGAACAAAAATCTCAGCAGAACATTGAACATCCTTATTAATGCATTGCTAGTTATTGTGGTTTAATTTTAATTCATTTACTATAACATACTTGGCAAGAGAGGCGGGAGAAGGCAGCGATAATGAGTATATGGAAAGCTAAAACAGCTAGAGAAAACATCATAGTATAGGCAACATCATCAACATCAACATATCAGAGAGATGGTCGGGATTACAGTTGTCTAATCCAGACCAGGCACCTGAAGAAGAAGAAGAAAAAGTAGAAGGGGGAGAAAGAGGAGTAAGAGGAGGGGGGAGGAGAAGAAGCTGATATATCAAGGAGAAGGAGGGCGGGGTGGAGCCGAAGAGGAAGAGTATTGTACATTTTGTTCACTCAATGATCTTTGATTCACACATAATTTATTATCGCATTTTCAGTTTCATATTTTGGTAACTTCCACTGGCCGCCATATTTGACTGTAATTTATCAGTATTGTATATATTTATTTTCTTGTGCAGTGCTGCCACTGTATGTCTTTGGTGGTTGGAAAAAATACTAGTCACACGTATTCCTGACAGAATGTGGGTCTGTATTATTTGCAGCGCAACAAAGCGCCGACCATAGCCTTGTGTTTAGTAAATTATTTAATAGTACGTTTCAGCAAGCGGATGGGTTCGTATGTGTGCACTTTATGCTCCTTGACCAATTTATATTGAACTTCTTGTGATTCACTTTGCTGCAGATTTGTAAGCCGGTGGTCATTTCTGGTTTCTGACGTATGTAACACAGTTTATCTGGTGACAGTACTTCTGTGTGGGGTCAGCAGTAAATTCTCAACAAAACCTCGCTCTCAAATACAAAAGCGCATTTCAGAGCTCAGAGGATTTAACAAATACATTGCGCTTACAAGTTAAAATGTACAGTCTTCCGCTGGATCCACAACCAGTCAATATTTTTATTTTCATATCCATTTTACGAGACATCGCTGTCAACACCAGCATGTTACTGCCGTTGTTGATGTCTTGGCAAGTTTACGTCCAGTAGTTTGCCATTGCTTTCTGAACGACCGGCTCCCATACCAACTCGTTAACACCGAGAGCAACGCGGTCTGCTGTCAAATCGGTCGCGGGTAAGCGGGCTTACGAATCGCGTCCGTAAACTCTTAGCCACGAAGACTGGCCCAATCAATATTAATATTGAAATATTAGGATGTAACTAGGTCATGACTCACTTCCTTATTTACAAACTAGCGGGGATAAGGCCTGGGTTGGTACAGTCCCCTCGGCGTGTTTCGGGCATGTTATTGTCAACAGCAGACCGTGTTGCGCTGGATTATAACGTGTTGGTGAGTGAGCCGTCGTTCAGAAAGCAATGGCAAACTACTGAACGTAAATTTGCCAAGGCATCAACAACAGCAGTGAAATGCTGGTGCTGACAGTGATGTCCTGTAAATAGGATATGCAAATTTAAAAAAAAAAAAAAACATTGTCAACAGACATTTTACCCAGAGCACAAAGGCAGAGGTCGCATCTTTAGCGACTCCAAATCATGTACAGATGTCAGATTCTTGGTACTGATCCTTAAATCTCGGAAGGCATTTATTTGGCCTTTACTATCCATCATTCTTGGGCAGAGGCAAAAGTTTGTGGTCTTTAACGTTGAGAACAAATAAATTCAACCATAAAAGCCATTGTACGATTTATTGCCTGGCATATATTTTCTGCACCTCGTCAGGAGCATACTGCAGATTTACATGATTGCTCAGATATACGGAAGCTCTAGCAATTAGGCGATACCAATCAATTTTGTGCAAACAGAAAGATTTCGTTTGAAATTTTCGATTACCATGGGGATAAAGGATAACAAATGAGCCGGATTTGAACAATATCAGTGACCATAATTTTGCAATATGGCCTGACGATTTGCAGCGAAATATGCCAGGCATAAATAGTGCAAACCTATTGTTTGTGGCGTCTGTGTTTTTAACGTTCACCAAACTTATTATTTCTATTTATCCGTGGTTTTAATGTTATGTGCTCAATTTTTAACAATGTATAACACCTTCAGCAGAACTTAGCAGTAACTGCCACCTGCAGTTTCATAATCTCGATATAAGGCGATATCTGGCGATTTGAGATTTGCTTTGTGTTGATTTTCACAAGTTTCAGCCTTTCAGAAAGCAATGGCAACTGAAAACGTTAGTTACGTGTCCTTCACAGTACGTTATAATCAACCCCAGAATGTATTGGAAGTTTGTGATTTACTGGGAAATTTTAGTTCAGGAGTTTGTTATTGCTGTCTGAACGGCCGCCCCATTCTGCTGTCGAACCTTAGACACGGTATGTCGGGGAGTTATAAAACTATGCGTCCCACAATCCCCTAGGTCACAGACGCCGGTTTACTTTGCAGAAAATTGCCTTGAAAGTCATAAATATCTGGGGTTGATTGCGACATCATGTAAATGACAGGCAACTAATTAACTAAACAGCAGAAGTCTAAAACTCAAAGAGGTACAAATGTGCAGTAAATTAAATTATGAATCAATGAATCACATTATATAACCCTAGACTCTTTTAAGAGTTTATTCTACAACACATTAAAATCTTGCTGCCCATGGAATTTTGCTAGCTTCTACACCGGGGTTGAGTACTCACTACGGAAACCACTGTCCTAATTACATGGCAGCTTGAATACAACAGCTGATAACCATACCTATGAAAAGGGAGATAGGCTGGGCCTCAAACGTCCAGTGTGCTCATACCAACGTAGCGGGTTCAACCCGCACACAAGTCAGTTTCACTAAAATGTTGACTTCCCGGCCTTGACTTGGGGACGTAAATTACAAGTATCTCAGAAGTCGAGGTGGGTTCGCCTGATGACGAGGGACACTGGTATTAGAGAAAGCTAATCCACACGCAAACATCAGTTCAGTGCTAGAAGAAATAGCACATGTAATGACTACGCTTGAAATCAAAGTCAGCGAACGCCAAACAAAAACCTATCTACGAGAAGGTAAGAAAAGCAAAAAACATTTCAAGAAAATTATTTATCAATGTACACAACTTGGAAACTGAACAACTCATGTTTATATTAACCATTACAGCTCACTTGTCTTTCACCCATGTGTTTATTTTTTGAAATGCCTATATCTTTGTCTTCTGTTGTACAACCTTGACACTTTTGAATTGACTGCGTGGTCAATTCATGGCATCTGTGCAGCGTGTGGCCATTGCCAGTGTCTTTGGCTAGCGCAAGGTTAGCCGATAGTACAGTAATTATACACTATAAGGTGGGGGGGGGGGGGGGATAACAATGCGGTGACATGTCAGAGATCGATAGCCATTACCGAGCTAACTGGGGAAAGCGGTTATTTGAGGAGCTTTTATATACGCACGCGAGTGCGCGCACACACACACACACACACACACACACACACACACACACACGTAGCGTTATTTACTCTTTGAACTTCCAAAGGAGATGGGGGAGTCGACTGTGTATATGTTTGCAGTAATATGTACACTTGTTTGTTTGTATGCTTGTGTACGTGTGTGTATGATATTATATTATATTTATTGAGTTTTTTGAAAGATATAATAGTTAATTAGCTCATCATCGACCTGTGTGTATATATATATATATATATATATATATATATATATATATATATATATATATATATATATAAAGCTAAAGTGTTAGTTATTAATAATCTTTTACAATAATTTCTTATTTATGTTGATCATGAAAGTTTGTTGATTTAAAACACATGTTTTGTGTTGTTTGCATTAAAATCCATGATGTGATCTCAAAATGGAGTTCTAGTACATTCTGTTTGCACGCAAAGACAAGGGAGTGTATTGTGCCAAGCCACAGTATTTATTACGCCAACGGCATGTCACATGATGATGATGATAATTATCATTCTGATGATGATGATGATGATGATGATGATGATGATGATGATGATGATGATGATGATGATAATGATTTTGGTCATTATTAGCGATGCTTGGTCAACATAAGAACCGTTTGTGTGTGTGTGTGTGTGTGTGTGTGTGTGTGTGTGTGTGTGTGTGTGTGTGTCTGTGTAAAGTAAATGCAACCTGTCCTTATTCGTGGATGTTCATTTGACCTGCGAGTCGAAAAATCCAACCTGACCCAACTGATGGATGCACATTGGACCTATGAATTGGTAAATATAAATCTGGTCCAAGTGGTGGATCTGACCTCTGAATCGGTAAATATAATCTGGCCCTACTGGTAGATGTACATCTGATTTCTGAATCAGTAAATATAATATGGACATACTGGTAGATGTATAAGGGGCTCCTCATAAGTCTGTAGCCTGACCATGAAGGAGTAGTCGAGAAAATTGAAATTTAGCACAGTGTTTATTCCTTCTCAATGTAGCCACCACTTGAATTTATGCATTTATGCCATCTCTGCGTGACCTTGAAAAGACCTTCAGAATAAAACAACCTATTTTTTCGAACTAAACCAGTTATCACAAGCCAGTATAATATTTTCGTCACTGTCAAAACGATTTCCTTTCAGCTGTTTTTTTGTGTGTTTTGTTTTTTTGTTTTACGATTTGGAAAAAGAACACAGTCTGATGGAGCCAAATCTGGAGAATATGGTGGGCGTGGAAGAATTTCAATATTCAAATCGTTGGCAGTTTGTAGCACAAGTTGTGCTTTATGGGAGGGTGCTTTGTCTTAAAGCAAAGGCAGAATTTGTGTACGCGCTATCCCCCGTTTTCTGGTCACAGCCTTTCTTAGTTTGATAAGGAGATCTGCATAGTACTGCCCATTAGATGTGTTGCCATGAAGCATGTAATCTTTCAATATGACACCTTTGACGTCCCCAAAAAAAACAGTCAGTATCACTTTTCTTGCAGATTTTTGTGCTCTTTGCTTGACATGGGTTGGGGAGCCCGGGGTTTTCCACTGCATGCTGGCAATTTGGGATTCTGGGTCATAATGGTGAATCCAAGTCTCATCTACCGTCACCATGGTCGTCAACATGTTTTTCGACATCCACATGTTGAGCAACTGGCCACAGCAATCAACCCGTGTTTGTTTCTGTTCACATGTCAGCAGGTGCGGGACCCAGCGGGCACACACTTTTCTCGTGTTCAGTCTGTTGTGTAAAATTCTAAAAACTGTGCTCTTATTCAGTTTTGCTGAACCCGATATCTCTGCAATTGTCATTTTCCTATCCTGATCTATGATTTTCTTCACTTCTGCAGCATTCGCATCATTGCACTCTGAGGAAGGTCGTCCTGATCTTGGCAGATCCGCAACTTGGGAACTGCCACACTTAAACTGCAAACAAAATTTTTTTTTACAGAAGCATACGAAGGACAGACTTCTTCAAACACTGGCTCCATCTCCCTGTGTATTTCTGTAGGTGTTTTACCCTGTAACATCAAGAATTTTATCACTTTCCTGGCGTCTGATTTCTCCATTGTTCTGATAAACCGTTGGATGTGCAGATCTGGCCAATTGGGTGTGTTGTGCCATGCAGCATATCGGGAAAACCAGTTGTGGAGGGAAATTCATAATTGAAATGTCCATTACGGTTTGGATGAGCTATACATGTGCCAAATTTCAATTTTCTCAGCCTACTCCTTCATGGTCAGACTGAAGACTTAAGAGAAACCCACAATACATCTGACTTCTGAATCGCTAAATATAATCTGGCCCTATTGGAAGATGCTGGTAGATTCATCTGACCTCTGAATCGGTAAATATAATATGGACATACTGGAAGATGTGCATCTTACCTCTGAATCGGTAAATATAATCTGTCCCTACTGGAAGATGTACCTCTGACCTCTGAATCGGTAAATGTAATATGGACATACTGGTAGATGTACATCACTTCTGATTCGGTAAATTTAATCTGGCCCTTCTGGAAGATTAGCATCTGACCTCTAAATTGGTAAATGTAATGTGGACATACTGGCAGATGTACATCTGACTTCTGAATCGGTAAATATATTATGGACATACTGGTAGATGTACATCTGACCTCTCAATCGCTAAATATAATCAGGCGCTACTGATAGATGTACATCTGACCTCCGAATCGGTAAATATAATTTGGTCCTACTGGTAGATGTACATCTGACCTCCGAATCGGTAAATATTATATGGACATACTGTTAGATGTACATCTGACCTCTGAATCGGTAAATATAATATGCTGATCGTATTCTGGTATTAACCGAAGGCCTATCCACGCCAATATGGAAGCACTATACTCGGTTTCGCTCTCGTTTAAGCTCGTCAGTAGTGCATATCCCTGACCGGATCCGGAAACAAGCCCCGGATCACTGGCGTGTGAAACGGGTGTGTAACCACGCGGCATACGCTGGACACGCCAAATTATCACAACAGAATATTACAACGTCACCCATCGTAGGCTATGCTCAAGATTGCCCAATCACTGGCAAGGAACACCAGGCCTCCTAAGATCCAGTGAGCAATAATCAAATTGAGTATTTTGTTGTTTCGGGATTGAGCACAACCCACTACTGACAACGCTGATCGTATTCTGGTATGAGCCAGTAGTGCATATCCTTGACCGGATCCGGAAACAAGCGTAGCCTACGATGGGTGACGTTGTAATATTCTGTTGTGATAATTTGGCGTGTGATTCGGGGCTTGTTTCCGGATCCGGTCAGTACATCATACATCCAATCTGGCCCTACCGGTAGATGTGCACAGTGCCAGTTCTGACGGATGCCAGTTCTACATGCACGCTGACAACCAATTACCTAGGGCGACCGGAGCGGTCTCATTATTTTGCACTTTTAAATATTAAAACATAATCCATTTCAGACAGTAAGGATGAAATGGAAGTTGAAATATCGCTTGAGAGATAGTGCCAAGGGTATCAGTGATTGAATACAGTTGTGTTAAGAACCATTCGCTACATAACTGTATTGAATTAACGATTAAATATGATAAAGGAGATCCTTTAGCTACCCATCTGTTAGTATAATTGGTTATTCAGAAGAATTCAGAAGGGGCCGGCAGATGCTGACAATATGATATTCCTACGGATAACAATGGAATGTCATTTTCTGTGTCACAGTGTCACAGACTTTCACATAACGGTGAGCTAGGCTAATCTATTCTGCAAAATCCAATTGTGTTTT
Source organism: Cepaea hortensis (assembly GCA_963921405.1). Taxonomy (NCBI): domain Eukaryota; kingdom Metazoa; phylum Mollusca; class Gastropoda; order Stylommatophora; family Helicidae; genus Cepaea; species Cepaea hortensis. The sequence continues at coordinate 191,780,870 of OY992877.1, read as the reverse complement.
TTGCTGTTGTTGCAAGTTCACTGTTTTAAAACAAAACAAGTCAACAGATAGTCAAGGGTTTTCATATTGGTAGCAATAAGCTACTCATTTATTGCGGCATGGCACTAGTGTAGAACATAGGAAAACTGTAGGGAGTTGTATGGATTAAAAACATGCCTCGACAACAGTTGTGCAAGAGTTGAAGAATAGCAACGATACATTGAATCTGAAATAAAAAGACAAGGGCAAGCCATTATTGCGAGAATTATTTCAACTGTTCAGCTTCCAACAGGAAGATAACAGAGATAAATTATATTCACTATTAAAACAATAACTTTCAAAAAGCTATAGAAATCTTAGCAAAATGTATCTCCTTAATCTTATAGCGCCGGCTTCGTGGCTTAGAGGTTATGACTTTTCTCCGTAATCTCGTATACTCTCGTCGGTAACGTGATGACGGTGAGAATCAGCAGTGGTTCGAATCGCATCGGTAACTTACGGGGTATGTGAGCCGGCCGCTCAGAAAGCAATGGCAAACTACTGAGCGTAATCTTGCCAAGAAATCAACATACAGCTGAAAGATGCTGGTGTTCACAGCGATGTCCTGTAAAGGATATGCAAAAAACAAAAAAAAAATAAAAATAAATCTTACAGCATGGACGATTCTGCAGATACTAGCCCAATGCAACAAACCAAAGCATTGTGCATCGCTACAACAAACTGACGTAAACATAACGTATCAAGCAGCAAACATTTTTATGAAAGCTTTTACCGAAAAATGATGGTATCTCAAATTGTCAGGAGGTCAGCATGGAGGAATGGATCAGAACGATCGTTGTTAAACATCCGGTGTGCTCATGTCGAGATAATGGGTTCAACCCCTACATTGGTCAGTTGGACTAAAATGTTGACTTCCCGTCCTTGACTTGGGGACGTTAATTACAAATACCTCTGAAGTCTGGGTGGATTCACCTGATGGCGAGGGATACTGGTATTAGGGAAAGCTAATCCACGAGCAAATATCAGACCAGTACACTAGAAGTAGTAGTACGCGTATGGACTACTCTTGAGTTAAAAACGAGCGAATGTTAAAACAAATTGTCACGGCAAGATAAGCTCATCATTTTATTTAAGATTGCGGACAGAAGATTTAGTCAACATTTTTATTTTATTGCGAACAGAGCACAACAGATTGAAATATTAGAAAGAGAAGAAGAGGAAAGAAGAAACTGAGGAGTGTGATAATGATATGGGCCTTGAGCTGTTTGACTGATCGTCATTGGCAAAATTACATAAGTCCGAAGGGAAAAAACACCAATTAGTTGGACTAGAATGTTTACTTCTCGTCCTTGATTTGGGAACGTAAATTACAAGTGCCTAAGGAACACTGGTATTAAGGAAAGCTATTCCACGCGCAAAAATCAGATAAGTGTCCTAAAAGACACTACACTTGAATTCAAACTGAAATACCCTGGCCATATAAACATTACAGTGACTTAACTGATTCGCTGCCGACCGCCAACCGATTGCCGAACAGTCTCAACTGTTTTGTCCCTTCGTTAATATATTGCCAAGATTTGTGCGGTCCGTTTGTTTCTTTCGTTTGCGATCCCTTGCTCAATTTTAATACTCTGAAACGAATTTTTACGCCGAAAGAAGGTTTTTCATTTACATAGGCCACGAGTAATCGACATTTGGTGACTAAATATCGTGTGGATTTGTTTCCAAGTTGTGTTAAAAAAGCTGTAGTTACTCGCGGTTTTAGGAATTGCATGGGTCCTTGATTTTCGGCCTCATTTACATCAGATAAAAGTTTTAAACAATGTTAGATTGTAGTTATTCTTATTTAAAGGAAATTTGGAGAACGATTCTAAACTGATAGCACACGTTAAATGTGTTTTTTTCCGGTTAAAATGTATTATTTATGAATGTAAACAAACTAACTCTTAGCCGCTAACCGTGAAGGTTTGTCATCATGTTGAATTAGCTGATGGGCCACACTTGTGCCCCTAAAGTTTGCTTTGCCTATCACAAAGTATTTAAGAAGTATTTAAATAATTAAATTACAAGAATAATAATTATAACTAACTAAAAAATAGCGTACATTTTGTGTTTATCGGCAGAAAACGGCCAAAACATGTCTCGTGATTTTCCGACATTTTCCATTTTATGTGACAATGATGAGCTTCAAAATAGGATGTTTTTATTATAATTTATTGGTGTTATGGAGCCGTTCTAGTGATTTTTGTGTAGCAAAGTGGTGTAGTTATCATAATTCAGTAAGTTTAATTGGATATTAAACACCGTCTGATCAGTAGCGCCTTGGTAAGTGGAAATTTCACGTACTTGTCACCTCTGTCATCAATTTATTTTTTACAACATCTGCTAATATTATTATTATATTTCTAACTTTTAGCAACAGTAGCAATACCAATGTGTTCCTTGTGCAATGTCCTTTAATTTGATATATAATACAATATATTTACTACCATTTTAACAATGTTTAGACCAATATTGTGGCATACCCCTACTTCCCATTTTCTGCCATCAATTTCTGCTTGGGCAAAACCCATGTTTTGTTTGGCACTCAATCAGTGAAGAACAGCAATGGCTACTCGATGGAGAAACGGTGTCAGCTAGTAAGAAGATGGACGCAGGATATTAAAGACACCTGTGGCACGAACATGCATGAAGCATTGAAACTGGGAAACGAAGTCAAGCAGCTCACTATCAGTAAATATAACGTTTCCTTTATCGCTGCAAGGTATTTGTTGAACAGTGTGGAAGGTTTTTGCTGGCTTTATTTTTTTTTTAAAGTTCCGACCGATTTGGCAACAGACCGTGTCGCGCTGGGTTTAACGTGTTGGTATGGGAGCCGATCGTTCAGAAAGCAATGGAAAACTACTGAACGTAAAAACTTGCCAAGACATCAACAAAGGCAGTAAAATGCTGGTGTTGACTGCAACGTCCTGTAAGGGATATTAAATATGAAACTGTATATATATATATATATATATATATATATATATATATATATATATATATATATATATATATATATATATATAAAACATTTCATTTAAATTAGCCTGATGGTACATTTCAATTAAAAATATCCGAACGGAACTACTACTACTACTTCTTCTTCTTCTTCTTCTTCTTCTTCTTCTTCTTCTTCTTCTTCTTCTTCTTCTTCTTCTTCTTCTTCTTCTTCTTCTTCTTCTTCTTCTGCGTTCATCCGGAGATGTAATTACGTTGTGCCAGTTTAATTGCGCCTTTAGGCCGACACGTCCGATTTCTGCGGGTGTTTATTGACCGGGTTAACCTTCCCGGGTGTTTCGAGGGTCATTCCACGCTCAGTGTTGTTGAGTCATCCACATCCCAGCTGGTCAAGTTAGAACGGCCAAAGACATCACGGTCAACTCTCAAGGGAAGGCAGGTGCAGACCACGGGCATTCCCTTCCATCCAAGGAGGCTTCCATAATTGCAGAGCCGATACATAGCGCTCTGGTACTGGGCTCACCCAAGGAATCGTCACGTCCTGCGCATGGCTGCTTCACTTCCTCTTTTCCGTATATTGGGAATTTCGTTCGCTACTGGCCGCTCCACACGCAAACCAGGAATTGTCAGTCTGCAGACGACATCCACTCAGCGAGCTTTCGGTTCTGACTTCTGCGGGTGTTTGTTGACCGGGTTAACCTTCCCGGGTGTTTCGAAGGACATTCCACTCTCACTCGGACGTTATTGCGTTGTGTCTGTTATTTGCGCCGTTAGGCAGACACATCCGGCTTCTGCGGTCATTTGTTGACCGAGTTAAGGTTCCCGGGTGTTTCGTGGGACATTCGACTCTCACTGTTGTGGCTTTGTCCTCATCCCAGCTGGTCAAGTTAAAATGGCCAAAGACATCACAGTCAACCGTGAAGGGAAGGCAGGGGCAGATCATGGGCATTCCCCGCCATCCAAGGAGGCCTCCATAATTGCAGAGTTGACACATAATGCTCTGGTACTGGGCTCACACAAGGAATCGTCACGACCTGTGCATGGCTGCTTCACTTCCTCACTTACTCTTATATTGGGCATTATTTCTTTCGCTACTGGCCGCTCCCCATTCAAACAGGAACGGCCAGTCTGCAGACGACATCCACTCAGTGAGCTTTAGATTCGGACTTTCCACGAAATGCAGATGCTAACGGCTCAGCATCTCACCGCCATGCAGCACTGGGTGAGTAACGGTCAGACCCTCACACCCGGGGGATATTGACTTAGAGGCGTTCAGCCATATCCCTCAGTTGAGAGCTGTAGAACAAGTGTCTGGACCAAGCATGTAGCAGGTTCAACATCTCACCTCCATTCAGCAGAGGGTGAGTAACGGTCAGGCCCTCACATTCGGGGGATATTGACTTAGAGGCGTTCGGCCATATGCCTCAGCTGAAGTCCGTAGAATATGTGTCTGGACCCGTCAATTTAATTGGCCATTCGCGGTTTCACCGTGAGAGGGTGAGACATTCATGGCTTAAACTATGAGACAAGCATATGACTACTGGCAGATATCTATCACACAGAGGGACTATTCACGCACACGTAAGCCAAGAGTATCCATCACTCAGCGCACTCCCTCGGTGCCCAGTGATACATGCAAAACCACTGGACGCCGCCAGGCAGGACTGACCGAAAAGCTATGCCAGCTTGCTGACTGCAGGCCCACTACTCATCGAGAGTGAGAGTGGGCGCTTATCGAGAGTTTGTCGAACGGTCATATAAAATTTGCTCTTTCATCCGCTCAAACCACGACTCCACTTCGCGCTGCGGTCACATTCTCGAAGCGCCTGCCTCACTAACTTACATCGGCTGGGAAGTTCCCGAATTGGATGCATCTCACACATCACGAAAAACGAACGCCAGACGCGGGTATTAGCACTAGAATTGCCACAGTTATCCAAGTAGGATCGTGCATTCGCGGTTTCACCGTGAGACAGTGTATGGCTTAATCTTTGAGACAAGCATATGACTACAGGCAGGATCAACCAGATATCTATCGCACAGACGGACTGTTCACGTACACGTAGGCCAAGAGTAGCAATAGCTCAGCGCACTCCCTCGGTGCCCAGTGATACATGCAAAACCACTGGACTCCTACCGACGAGCTTTCAAGCTACGCCAGGCAGGACTGACCGAAAAGCTATGCCAGTGGACTGACTGCAGGCCCACTACGCATCGAGAGAGAGAAAGAGAGAGAGAGAGAGAGAGAGAGAGAGAGAGAGAGAGAGAGAGAGAGAGAGAGAGCGCGCGCTTATCGAGACTTTGTCGAACGGTCGTATAAAATTTGCTCTTTCGCCCTCTCAAACCACGACTCCACTTCGCGCTACGGTCACTTTCTCGAAATGCCTGCCTCACTAACTTGCGTCTGCTGGGAATTCCCGAATTGGGTGCACCTCACACAGCCATCAGAAAAAAACGAACGCCAGATGCGGGTATTAGCACTAGAATTGCCACAGTTATCCAAGTAGGATCGTGTCATCTAAAGAACCTCGACTGATTTAATGAGCCATTCGCGGTTTTACCGTGAGACAGTGCATGGCTTAATCTTTGAGACAAGCATGTGACTACAGGCAGGATCAACCAGATATCTATCGCACAGACGGACTATTCACGTACACGTAGGCCAAGAGTAGCAATAGCTCAGCGCACTCCCACGGTACCCAGTGATACATGCAAACCCATTGGACGCCTACCGACGAGCTTTCAAGCTACGCCAGGCAGGACTGACCGAAAAGCTATGCCAGCTTACTGACTGCAGGCCCGCTTCCTATATTCCATTTGTATTCTAGTAAATCTCTTGATGTTATCTTCCTATATTTCAGATGTGTTCCAGTCCATCTCTTGATGTTATCTTCCTATATTCGAATTGTATTCTAATCCATCACTTGATGTTATCTTCCTATATTCCAGTTTTATTCCAGTCCATCTCTTGATGTTATCTTCTCGTGTTAACTTGGTATTCTAGTCCATCTCTTGATGTTATCTTCCTACATTCCAGTTGCATTCTAGTCCATCTTTTGATGTTATCTTCCTATATTCCATTTGTATTCTTGTGAATCTCTTTATGTTATCTTTCTATATTCCAGTTGTGTTCCAGTCCATCTCTTGATGTTATCTTCCTATATTCCAGTTGTATTCTAGTTCATCTCTTGATGTTATCTTCCTATATTCCAATTGTATTCTAGTCCATTTCTTGATGTTATCTTCTCGTTTTACATTTGTATTCTAGTCCATCTCTTGATGTTATCTTCTCGTTTTACATTTATATTCTAGTCCATTTCTTGATGTTATCTTCTCATTTAGACTGTGGTATTATAGCCATTCTTTTCACATTATATTCCCATTGAGATAGCAGTATTATAGTCCATCTCTTGATGTTATCTTCCCATTGAGATAGCAGTATTATAGTCCATCTCTTGATGTTATCTTCCTATATTCCAATTGTATTCTAGTCCATTTCTTGATGTTATCTTCTCGTTTTACATTTGTATTCTAGTCCATCTCTTGATGTTATCTTCTCGTTTTACATTTGTATTCTATTCCATCTCTTGATGTTATCTTCTCGTTTTACATTTGTATTCTAGTCCATCTCTTGATGTTATCTTCTCGTTTCACATTTGTATTCTAGTCCATCTCTTGATGTTATCTTCTCGTTTTACATTTGTATTCTAGTCCATTTCTTGATGTTATCTTCTCATTTAGACTGTGGTATTATAGCCATTCTTTTGACATTATATTCCCATTGAGATAGCAGTATTATAGTCCATCTCATGATGTTATCTTCCCATTGAGATAGCAGTATTATAGTCCATCTCTTGATGTTATCTTCCCATTGAGATAGCAGTATTATAGTCTATCTCATGATGTTATCTTCCCATTGAGATAGCAGTATTATAGTCCATCTCATGATGTTATCTTCCCATTGAGATAGCAGTATTATAGTCCATCTCTTGATGTTATCTTCCCATTGAGATAGCAGTATTATAGTCCATCTCTTGATGTTATCTTCCCTTTGAGATAGCAGTATTATAGTCCATCTCTTGATGTTATCTTCCCATTGAGATAGCAGTAGTATAGTCCATCTCATGATGTTATCTTCCCATTGAGATAGCAGTATTATAGTCCATCTCTTGATGTTATCTTCCCATTGAGATAGCAGTATTATAGTCCATCTCTTGATGTTATCTTCCCATTGAGATAGCAGTAGTATAGTCCGTCTCATGATGTTATCGTCCTATTTAAACAGTTATCTTCTAGTCCATCTCTTAATGTTATCTTTCCATTTAAACTGCCCTATTCCTTTTGCACGCGTCCCATCAACCTTTCCATGTGATACTATTTAAGCTGTGTATTGTCTTTTTGCTGGTCTCCCTGGCCTAGGAGTTAAACGACTCTCTCTGTAATCCCGTTTATCCACGTAGGGTTACGCAGCGTGCGAGAATTTGAAGCGGTTCTTGCCGCGTTGCTAACTAACGGGATAAGTCAGCCGGCCGCTCAGAAATCACTAGCAAACTACTGAACGTAAACTTGCCAAGACATCAACAACAGCAGTAAAAAATGCTGGTGTTGACAGCGATGTCCTGTACATAGGATATGCAAAAAAAAAACGGTACTTTTGCTTTCTTTCATCCCAAACAAACTTTGCGAGCTATATTTAGAGTCACCAGCTATATTTAGCGCCGACGGTGATCTCCTCTGTGTTCGGCTGGAGTGCGTATCAGTGCGTTTCAATTGCCCACACCACAGTGTTGTTTCTTTGGGCTTTGGCAACCGTTTCTGTGTGTGAGTGTCTGTCTCCCCTTCGATCCTCATTTGCATCGGTCCTGCAATCACTTTCCGGTTAGGGTTAGGGGTAGGGTTAGGGTTAGGGTTAGGGTTGTGTGTACCCTACCCCTAACCCTAATCCTAACCCTACCCCCTAACCCTAACCCTAACCGGAAAGTGAAAGAATAGCGCACCACCACCGCCTCATAGAATTGCGCACCGAGCTACGGCGCAACACACGGAAACCCCCTGGATGTTCGGCGCAACACAGGAAACCCCTGGATGTGACGTCATACCCTGGGATTCCCTTTTGTTTGGGGTGAAAGAAAGCAAAAGTACAAAAAAAAAAAAAAAAAAAAAAAAAATACATCAGCACTCGCTATGTGATGTGGTGAGTATCACCCGGACGCCATTACTTCCAAGACATTTCCATTTTATACTTGGTCGACTAAGGAGCCCAGGTTCATTAAAAAAAAAAAAACCTAGTCTCCATGCGAGATTTGAACCCATACTTCCGGGACTTTAGGCCAGCATCTAGCTACTACTCTACCCGTTCCATCAAGGATATCATGCAGACCACTTGTGTAGTGAAGATGACAACTAATCTCATCTCAACATTAACGTCTAACCAATAAAAAGCAATGCTCTAACAGTGAATAACACAAAGACTGCCTCACCTCTGATACGCTCTTTATATTGTTAAACACCTGTACTGATAACAAATGCTTCAGTAAAACCCTCCTTAAATATCGGTGACCCATTAAATATTAGCTCGTGCCACTTATTTTAATTTCAGTTAACTCACTGCTTCCTTATCATACAATTCATGAAAACGTTGAACTATTCACTCTAGATTGTGGCCGGGTCAAAGTTCAAGGTTAATAAATTGACTACTAATCTTAGATGGAAGTTTATCGTTGGCCTAACTCAGAGGTTCTCAACCAGGGATGAGTCCCCACCACTCTTGGGGGAGGGGGGTTAGGGTTTCCGGAAGAAAGGGGAGGGGGGATTAAGATCACAGACTGGCAGACTGAAACTTGCTTCAGGACCACAAAAACGCAGTGTGCATCGGTCCGCTCTACTGAGATGTCATGCTGGGCTTTTTTTCGCTAGCTTTCGTGTATGTGTGTGTGTGTGAGTGTGTTTGTGTGTGTGTGTTTGTGTGTGTGTGTATGTGTTTGTGTGTGTATGTGTGTGTTTGTGTGTGTGTTTCGTACTTACATTGTGTGGTGACTCATTGCAAAGTGCGCATGCGTTCGCCTCTTTAGTCCGCATTAGTGCGCACAATTACCCTTCCCTAGGCTCCTTTTCCCGTTCCTTAGCGCCTTTTCTACTAGATCCCTTTCTCAGCGCTCTGCATCGATCGTTCCCCTTTCTTGAATTATGTATGAGCGTTGCGTTCAGTCTACAAGGTGTCGACTGCGCCAGATCCTGCAGCCAGAAGGGCTAGCCTCTCCCGGGAGGGGTGAAAAGTGAAAATTAGTAGCCTGCCGATGACCCGCAGACTACACAAGTCAACCCCACCTCCACGCGGTGTAGACTGGGAAACCATGGCAACGAGGTCATGGGCTAACGGGGCTGTGGCTCGCCATAGGGGATGAACTCCCTATTGTCAGATTTGTGTCACAAACCTGCGACTGGCTTAGCAAGCCGGCATGGGATCTTCATACTGCTCGAAGAAAAACTAAGAAGTATAAACGGACTGACTCAAGTGGATATAGACCCGGCAATGTTAATGGACTACGAGATAGATCAGCGATTCCACACAAAAAAAGCACAATGAACTCTGCAGTTTTAATAGTAAAGAAGAAGCACTTATAGAAACAATGCAATAGAGGAATTTTGGACTTATGGGAATAGCGGACACCAGAAAAAAAGGGGAAGGATGCAAGGAGATACACCACATTACACGTTTTTCTATTCTGAAGTGGAACAGCCAGAAAGGGCAAGACACGGTGTGGGAATAGTCATTGAACCACGGCTATGAAGAGGAATACTAGAAATAAAATATATATCAGAAAGAATCATAACAGTGAGAATAAAAGAACTAACAATTACAACATATGTACAAATATACGCATCATGTAATATAAACAATAATGAGCAAGAATGCGAGGAATTCTACGAAGACATCCATGACGTGCTAAATAAAATAGATAAGCAGGACAATATCATAGTTATGGGAGACTTCAGTGCAAGACTCGGACATAACAGAGTGGGCATAGAAAAACATCTGGGAGCATTTAGAGATCAGCATAATGAAAGGAATAATAACGGAAGTAGACTGATAAAGCTTTGCAGCCAACACGACCTCTATATAACAAACACATTCTATAAACACAAAGACTCACAAATATACACCTGGTATAAATGGAACGATCTAGATACCAAAAGCCAAATTGATTTTATATTAACAATAAATAACAGAATGAGAAATATATTAGATGCAAGAGCAGTGCCCAACTTAAGTATAAACACAGACCACAAAGCAGTAATTGCCACAATAGGAACCATCAGTAGAAGAAAGCAAAGACCAGGAAAATACATGCCATGCGAATCAGTAAACTTAAAAAACCTCAAAGACGAGGCAGTGAGGGAAATTAAGAGAAGGAACTAACTGAAATCTTTGTAAAATTATCTATAGCCACAAAGACAGTAGAACAAGAATGGGAGATGTTCAAATCAAGCATTCTAAATACTGCAAAGATAACATGTGGAACCACGAAATAACGCAAAACACCGATAAAGAAAATAACAAGTTGGTGGAACGCAGAAGTAAAGAAAGCTGTAAAAGACACACACAAAAAAAAGGGAAAAATATAAAAAGTGGTTAAGGAGCAAACAGGAATGCGATTACATAGAATATAGAATAGCGAGAAGACATGTGAATAGAACAGTGAAGAGAGAAAAACAAAAAGACTGGGAAGAGCATGGAGAAACCCTAAATAATAACTACAAGGAGGCAACTAGAAACTTCTACCAAAAAATAAAGTGTAATGTGAACCAGGGGATAACCCGTTGACCCAACTGACATAATTAACAGCGAAAATGGAGAACCAATAAGTAAACGAAAACAAATCCTAATAAGATGGAAACAGTATTTCGAACAACTTCTCAACATCCCATCAGATGTCACAGGAATTCAAGAAACCAACGCAGATGCCACCGAAGAACTAGAAACAGACATACTGAAAGAAGAAATTACAGACGCCGTTAGATTAGCCATATTGAACAAATCACCAGGACAGGATGAAATACCAAATGAACTAATTAAAGCAGCAAGAGAAGTAGGAACAGCATGGCTACATAGATTATTCAACCATGTTTGGGTAGAACAACGGACACCACGAGACTGAGGAAACGCCATAATTATCCCAATTTGTAAAAACAAAGGCAGCAAAAGAGTCTGCACGCAATACACAGGCATTTCACTGTTGAGTCATACTGGGAAAATATTTTGAAAAATTCTTGAGACAAGATTACCACTTTAGAACCCCATCTAAGAGAAACACAACTTGGGTTTAGGAAAAACAAAGGATGCACATATGTCATGTTTGCTCTTATATCTTACAACTTATATAAAAATCAATCGAATTCAATGAAACACTATATTTAGCCTTTGTCAACCAAGAAAAGGCGTTTGATAGAGTAGATAGAAACAAGCTGTGGAGTGAGTACACATCTAACAAACCTATGTAGAAGCTTATACAACAACAGTGAATGCATAGTGAGAGCAACTGGAGGACACTCAGAACCCTTCACCATAAGATCCGGAGTACGACAAGGTTGAGTCCTTTCTCCTCTCTTGTTTATAAAATATATAGACAACATATGTAAAGAAACCAGCCCAACAGAGACCACAAGAACACCGTATGACGAGAACACGGAAGAAGAACCATCTGCAAATCTAACCATTAGAGAACTCCTGTTTGCGGACGACCAAGCACTAATAGAAAAATCAGAAGCTGAATTACAATACCACATGAATTGTCTAAATGAAATGTGTAGGGAACATAACATGGAAATTAGCACAAGTAAAACAGAGGTAATGACTGTAACTAAAGAAGAAAAAGCAACAACGATTCACCTAAACGAACATCCCTTCTTGACACAAGTAAAGAGTTTCAAGTACCTAGGAAGTATAATATCATCAAATAGCAAATCAGAAGACGAGATCGGAAATAGATGCACTAAAGCAGGGGTGGGCAAACTTTTCATGCGGAGGGCCGCATTGAAAAATGTAAAGCTATTGGCGGGCCGCATATATATATATATATATATATATATATATATATATATATATATATATATATATATATATATATATATATATATATATATATATATATATATATTGTTTACAGCAACCTATCACAATAAGTAATTATTAATTATTTATAGGTTCTTAAGCAGTACAAATAACTAATTATTGCAATTTTATTTTACTTATACACTTATACATTATATTTGACGTTATGGACAAAAACTTTTACTAATTTGTTAACACGATTTTACAACTTTTTATTATAACAAATATTCTTTATTATCTATCAGTGGCTTTAATTAGACACACAGCGACTACATTGTCACTACAGTTGTTGATTTCTAATGAGATGTATGTAACTGCTTGCAATTTTTGACAATATTCTTGAAATCTGGAGCAAGTTTACTTGTTGAAATTCGCATGACAGCATACAAGTTGCAGTCCGACAATAAAGACCTATTCTTAGATTTGTTGATCTTCAAGCAAGAGAATGCTTGTTCGCAAATGTATGTTGATCCAAATAATGATAAAAGTTTAGCTGCAAAGTTTTCCAAGTTGGGAAATGATTCGTGTGATAAAGATCCATAGAAATCCAGCAAACCATCTGTTTTGAATTTCTCTTTCAGGTCATGAACTGCTTGTAAGTCAAGCAGCTCCAACTGTATGTCCTCTGTGGTTGTATCAGCTTCTGCACTAAAAGGGGAACTGAGAATATTGAACTGTGGCTCTAAGTTCTTGAAATCTTGGAATCTCCATCCAAATTCTTCAATCAATGCATCTAATTGGGCTTTGCATTTTTCAGTCATTTCACCAGAAATGGTTTCTTGTTTCAGCAAAAGGAAGTGACAAAATCTTTTTTCACTTGCTTGTCTGGAGAACAGTGAGAGTTTTGCCTGAAATGATTTTACATATACATACAATGCATGTGCAAACACACCATTGCACTGAAGTTTGACATTCAGTTCATTTAACTTTTCCATAATTTCAATGGCAAACATAAAGTCTAACTGCCACTCTTTATTGACAATGTTAGTATTAAAGTCACATGCAATGGCCTTCATCTCTAGGAAGATCACTATTTCTTCTCTGAGTTCCCACACTCGCCTCAACACCTTGCCGAGACTCAGCCATCGAACATTGGTGTGGTACAGGACATCGGAATGTTCAGTTTCCAAATCGTCAAGTAATGACTTGAACTGTCTGTGATTAAGTCCTCTTGATCTTATGAGGTTGATGACACTGACAACTGGGTCAATAACATGCTTGATATTCAAAACAGTTTTACACAGACTTTCTTGATGAATCACACAGTGAAGTCAATGCATCTAATTGGGCTTTGTATTGTTCAGTCATTTTACCAGAAATGGTTTCTTGTTTCAGCAAAAGGAAGTGACAAAGTGCTCCACGGTGCTGTGGAGGCTGAAGTACAAGCGTTGATTTTCGAGAATTCGCTAGACGGTGACGCGGTCATCTACACAGATGGGTCGGTCGTCCGACATGTGAAAGCTCATGGGCCTTTACAGCTCAGGAAGGAGGACTCTGGTGCTTTCACTGAAACCACAAGTAGCCTGACCATGGAAGTCATGGCAGTAAGTAAAGCAATAACATGGCTCGAGACACAGACATTCACTAGGGCTTGTTTCCTTAGCGACTCAATGAACATGATCAAGAGGATAGAGGAGGGATCGATCCGAAGAGAATGGTTGCTGCCTCTGGAGCGGTCTCGGCTGGCAAAGATTAGTTTCATCTTCGTGCCAGGGCATGCGGGGGTACAAGGAAATGAGCGGGCTGACAAGCTCGCAGGTGAGGCTACTGTGGAGGGCGGACGCGCCATGGACCAGGCTGCCATTCTGAATGCTCTACGAGAAGTAAGACTTTTGCGAGAACCAAGTGATGACTGTGAATCTACAACAATGGCCAGACTGCGAGAGCAGCAAATTAAAAGAGGGGTGGCCAAACAAGAACACTACGCAGGAAGCCAAAGAAGATTGATAAACCAACACAGAACTGGCGTCGTTAGCCGCTAGACGCTGCGGGATTTGCTGAGGAATGGATCCGAGCACTTATGGACTGAATGGTTCGATGTGCAATGAGGATGATCTGTAGACTAACTAACTAACTAACAGTGAAGTGGTAATAATGTGTGGTCTGGATATTCTGTTTTAATCTCATCACTTATCAACTTTACCAGACCTACATTTTTTTCCAGTCAAAGCACGAGCTCCGTCAGTTGTAACACTAGCCATCTTGTTCCAAACGAACCCAGTTCTTTCAATACAGTTAGTAACATCATTGAATATATCATGGCCTCTGATTGTGTCTTTGAGTGACTCAACACTCAGTAACTCATCAGTGAGTTTGAAAGAAGTGTTTATTCCACGTATAAATATCAATAATTCGGCAGTATCATGTACATCGGTTCTCTCGTCCAATGCAAGAGAGTACCACAAAAATTGTTTACTTGCATCTTGAAGTTTATGCATTAAATTGTCACTGGTCTTGTCAACACGTCTGACCACAGTTCTCCTTGATAAAGTAATGTTGTCAAATCTGGTTTCTTGTTCTGGACACATAATGTTAGCTGCATCTAGCAAACATTCCTTGATGAACTCGCCATCAGAAAATGGCTTGTTCTGTTTTACAATTCTGTGTGACAGCACAAGACTAGCTTCAGTTGCAGCATCTTGAATTGAAGACTGTTTAGTGAAGAGTTTGCTGTTTCTCTAAATTTTTCACCAATTCAAGACATTTCCTTTCCTTCTCTTCGGTCGTTAAATTGTATCAGAAATCGGAATGTTTTGTTTGATAATATCTTTTTAAATTGTACTCCTTGAAGACAGCCACTGACTCACGACACAACAAGCAAACTGATTTGCTACCAACTTTTATAAAACAGTACTTAGTTGTCCATTCATCATTAAAAACACGGCATTCATCTTCAATCTTACGCTTGTTATTGACACTCATCATAACGGTACATGAAATTCTGTAAAATTCAACAAAGTAACTTAAAAACGAAATTATAATTATTATTTTTTTCTAAATGCCCTCGCGGGCCGCATAAAATCACTTGGCGGGCCGCATGCGGCCCGCGGGCCGTAGTTTGCCCACCCCTGCACTAAGGCAAACCAACTCATTGGACAAATGGCACCAATACTAAAGAATAAACATGTATCAATAACTACTAAGAAAGCACTTTACAGCACAATCTTCCTACCAACTCTATGTTACCAGTGCGAAACCTGGACAATAACAGAAAAAGAGAAAAAAAACAATCGCAACAACAGAAATGAGATTCCTGAGAAGAATACTCAATGCATCAAGAAGAGATAAGATCAGAAATGAAGAAATCATGGACCCAGGGAATAACTGAGTCCATGGGAATATCAATATATGAAGCCCATAAGCGGACACTCTCCTGCTGTTTATACTTCACCTCGACACCGCAAGGTACAAAATGAATATGATGAGATGAGATGAGCTGAGATGAGATGACGCCCATGATGGGTTTCGAAAACAAAACATGAGAGCATGATCATTTACATATTCAGTACGAATCCACATTTATCGTCATAAACGGAGAAGAACGAATTCAGTTTGTTATTTGTGGTAAAGGTTTGTCAAATGGTTCTATGAAACCGACAATGTTGAAGCAACATTTCTTGAATGTTCATCCTTAACACAAGGACACTGACAAAACCTATTTTGAAAGTCTTGGAAATATTGTCAAAAGGATGAGACTGGATTTAACAAGGGTATTCCAAGAAACAAACTATAAGGTTACTGAAGCTTCCTATGTCGTAGCACTGGAGATAGCGAAGCAGAAAAATCACATACAATCGGGGAAACATTGATCAAACCGTGTTGTCTCAAGATGGTGGAAATTGTGTTGGGAAATGGATGAGAGAAAAAACTTACAACGGTTTCACTATCAAACAATACCGTTCAAAGGAGGATCAGCGATATGGTCATTGCCATCAAGGATCAAGTTGTGCAAGAGGTTAAATCTGCAGCATTTGGGCTCTTTTCAATTCAAATTGATGAATCGACTGATGTCGCATCGTGTTCTCAGTTGATGGTGTTTGCATGGCACATGCATTCAGGATCACTTAAGGAAGAGCTTATTTTTTTGTTCTCCTCTTAAAACAACTATCAAGGACTCTGATATTTTATTTCATTGAACAACAGACAATCTGTTATGGGCTAATGTGTGTTGGCGCTGTACAGATGGAGCACCAGCTATGTTGGGGACCACATCAGGATTTCAAGTTAGTGTGAAGAATCGTGCCCTAAAAATGAAAGGCATTCATTACATGATTCATCGTCAGGCACTGGACTACAAAACACTTCCAGCTCCATTGTGGAAGGTTTTGGATCAAACCGTTAAGATAGTGAATTTTTTCAAAGGACCATTTTGCTTCTTTTCCACACAAATGCTCGATGGCTGTCAAGAGGAAATGTAACCGTGTAAGTATATGAGCTGACAAACGAGCTCAAATTATTTTTTGAAGTACATGGTAAGATGGAATTTTTTGCCTGGCTGTATGATGAGGAATGGATCGTGTGCCTTGCCTATTCAATTAATATTTTTGAGCAGCTGAATAAACTCAATCTTCAGATGTAAGGAAGGATACAAATATCATACAATTTATGGATGCCATGAAAGCTTTTATGAGCAAGCTGGAAAATTGGAAAAGAAAAGTTAGTATACAAAATTTGGAGAACGAAGACACAAACCATAGAATGTACGATTTATTGCATGACATTGAAGTTTAAAGTTGTGGTGTATCAGCCTTCCCATGATCCCATCGCCTGTGTGTAATATTTTGTCAACCCAGTTTGGTACGTGTTCAACAACCCTGCTGTGTAGCTGCCGCTCTGTTCTGCCGATGTAGGTAGACTCGCACCTGCATGTGAATTGGTAAATGCAATTTGATGTAGCGTACAGAGGGGTAGATTATTTTACTGCTTGGGTGGGAATAGGTGTAGTTCTGTACCTAATAACTGGAGTTGCAGCACAGAATGTTCGGCCGACTGCTGTAATGAGACGATCCTGTAGACGTTGCATTACGTCATCCCCTCGAAAGGTTAGCTGGATAAAAACCTTGAGCTTAGGGACTGTAGTTACGTCTGATGTTGGTTTCGGTTGTTGGTAGTGGCGCTTTATAAATCCTGTGGAGTACCCATTCAGGTGTAAGACATTCTTCAGGGTTTCATTTTCCTCTGTCAGTGTGTCCTGGGTGCAAATCTTCCTAGCACGGTCAAACAGGGTCCGTACTAAGCCCCGTTTGTACTGTACAGGTGCGAAGCTATGAAAATTTAAGTATTGGCCAGTCCATGTATTTGTGCGGTACACTGATCTTTGAATTGTGCCGTCTGCTCTGCGTCTCATTAGGATATCCAGGAACGGAAACGCTTCGTTGTGTTCGTGTTCCATAGATAGAGAGATGTTTTTTATGCGCCATGTTCATTATGGCCTGTAACGGTGTTGCTCGTCTGTGGTGATAATTAATATATTGTCCACATAACGACGATAAAAGACCTGGTTGTTAATGTCTGAGGATCTCTTTTCTTCCAAATTTGCCATGAAGATGTCCGCTAGAATAGGACCGAGAGGACTCCCCATTGCCACTGCGTCAATTTGGCGGTATGACTTATTCAGAAAATTGAATTTTATGTTGGCAGTATATAGTAATAGTAGCCTCTCCAGAATATATGTTGGTATACCTGTCGCGTAACGTATTCTACTAGGATGGAATTGGATCAAAGTAGATACTAAATAGACTTCTACAAATAGAGAATCTAACCACTGCTGAAGAAGCGATCAAATGGCTCGCAGTTCTAGAAGAATGATTAACAAAGTCCCAGAATGGATCACTACTTCTAAACAGTGCCAGGCGGAAAGTTATGACGACTAACTGTACTAACACACGAAGACAGTATGTCAAGTTATTCCTGCTAACGTGCCTGGATGAATAATGAGCCCCCACTGCCTAATGTATTCTCACACAACAGGAGATAAGACAGAATGATACGTATAGATGTAGTCCTTTCACTCGTCACACAATCTGATGATGCTAATTCTATAATGACAGACGCAGTTGTTAAAAGTACAAATATAACATAACGTTTAATCCTAAAGAACACTACGTGAGCCCCACTGGGAACTCACTGACACATAAGAGATACGCAGATCCCTGAAATCTCGACAAGATAATGTTCAGCTAGAGGATATAATCATAGACTCTTAGCCAATAGCGGACAAATTAGGATTGCTGTGCAGTGGCAAACGGGTGGGTAGCCACTCATCTGATAATCCTTAGCCTCCTGGATGGTAAGCTGTCAGTGCTGACTGGATCGTGGTATGGGCTCCACTCTCTGCTGCATCAAGTGAGTGGTTCGTAGCTCAATCACCGGTCGTGACTACGGCTACAGATGATCAGGGTGCAGGCTCTGTGAATGACAGTGAGAAGGAGTGAATAATCCTTCAAGACAGAATTGTAAATTCTTTTGGCCATGTCCTGCATGGCATGCTTGTCTCATAAATTTTCATAGCATGTATTATCTAAATTTACACATTTTGATTCCTTATCTGAAATCTACAACAGCACACTGATCTAATGGAAACAGCACACAAATGATATCCTATTCTCTCTGCTGACATTTAGATCAAACATGTACAATCACAATGCTCTACTTCAAAGACCACATTCCAAATATATATTCTAAGTCATGATTAATCATGGAAACATGAACCACAATTCACATAATGACTTAACAGTACATATAGGATGACTTCAATGGAATGGAACTCAGACGCCACAACTCCGACGTCACATATACATTAACAAACCATTAAATCGATGAAACACCACACATCATTTTCCAAGTATGGAAACACACAAACTACACTCCACACGATGAATTAACATCACATGATGAATTCCATAGAATGAAATGAAATCACACACAACAACAATAACTTCACGATGTACACGAGTGAACCATTAAAATCAATGAAACACCCCAAGTTCACTTAAGGAGTTATGAGTTGTACTACTAGCAAGTCTTCCTTATATTAATTAAAACATAATTAATTATCTAGAAGATTTCTTAGCTAGATTTAAGATTACTTTCACTATATACAAGAACAATATTAGGGTTGGAGAATTCCCCCAAGGTTTGAACTTTGTTAAGTGGGCCATATTGGACCACATGGTAGTAATCTGACTATGGGCAAGAAAAGAGATTAATAAAGAATAATTAATTGGGACTATTCACTCTCTGAACTAATTCCTTCAACTAATAAGTATTTTATCTAGAGAAATACGCTAGTTCCGAAGTTACGCACATAATTAATTTATCTTAACTCTAATCGTCTACTGACTAACTCAGGTGTCCTTCCGCAGGTGGATACCTAATTTCGAGAATCACGTAATGTAATTTATCCATGTTTCTAATGCCACATGTGACGAGCTTTGCGTTTTACCCTTGTCGGCAAGCCACATGGCACACAAACATGGTCCTAATTCTAATATTAGTTAACTAACACTAGTTTTAATTAATGTTATCTATTATCGATCGGCATGGCCTTTAGATATTGCCGGCATTTTGACACACAGAAAAATATTTAACAAAATTATTATTAACTCACCCTGCAACTAGATTTTGACTGGCCTATCGGGAGTGGAGACTATCATTGGCTTTTCTATGTTTTAGAGGGTATTTCGGCTTAACAAGTGCCAGCAATAAAATATGTTTAAACACAGACAGGTGTTCAATTTTAGCCAATTGACGTGATAGTAGCTCCTGCTCCTTCCAGGTTGCTATCAAAACTGGCAGAAGTTAGGGTGCTACCGGAAGTTAACATCTCATCCAGGAGAGTTCCCTTCATGTGGCCAAATTATTATTCACAGCCAAAACTGAATATAAAATTCAGCCTGACTTGATTTCTTGGCTTGTAAACGAACTCTACCCTACATCTACTTCTAACTATAAGAAGAAATAGTATTTAACTCTCTCTATAGTTTTATGTATATAAATACACTAACCAAAGACGATTTTATCTAATATTTGAAAATATAGATAAAAATAAAAAAGAATACAGACTACATAGAGGGGTTTACTGAGGGCTATCTCCATCTAGTAACAAAACGATCTGAGAGGTGGGCCAACCTGTCACAATACCTAATTTTAGTTGTTTGTCTCTAATGCGTTCACTTATTGTTTTCACTGTCTCATCTAATGGAACGTTGGTGAATAGGGAGGATATATCCATGGATGCCATGTGTTTATTAATTATGTCCAGACTTTCTAATAAGTCCACCAGTTCGAATGTATCTCTAAGTATTTTTGGATCAAACGACTGTGTACTGGCTTTAAAATTTCAGCTAGCCATCTCGCCATCCGGTGTTGTGCAAAGATAACCATGGACAGGATCGGTCTTAGCGGGATTCCGGGCTTGTGAAGTTTGGGTCGACCGTACATTTGAGGAGGTTGGGAGATACGTGGCGTGAGCATTTTTGCAGTGGTCTCATTGATAAGTCCCTCATTCACAAGTGACTGGATCTCTTTTTTCATTTTTGCATCCAGGTCCTCCGACTTGTTTACTGTTTGATCTAACCTGAATTTAGATTCATCCGATAATATCGGTTTCAGTTTACTCTGGTAGTCTGACATGTCCATCAGTACTGCACCACTTCCGTTGTCTGGTTTCAGTAATACATGGGCTTTGTTAGCCTTTAATGCTTTTATTGCAGTAAGGTGTTCGTTGGTCAGCGGAAATGGCTCTTTAGAGGGTGTTGTGCGATACTGGTGCTCTAAATCTACCAGTTTGGCCTTCAGCCACCCAACCGACTTAGCAGAAATAGGTGATAACTTACAGACTTTGTCAAACAACATTTCAAACTGTGCCTGCGACTCAGTGCGGTTGATGTGTTTAGGCTTTATGCAGAATTTTAATCCGTAATCAAGGGCCTCAGTTTCAATATTGTTTAGAATGTACGACGATAATTTCCCCACATACTTCTCTGGGTTGTCTAGTACTGACGTTGTTATCTTTTCAGTACTCAGTGATTAGTTGAGGCGAGCATTCTCTGCAATTTTAACCTTATACACTGTTTCTGTACAGAATTTAGTGAACTTCAAGTGGCCATACAAGGTCAATTCTTTGGTGACATAATACGCAGAACTGTGTGTTCGCTTGAGGTTGGCCATCTTAGACTGGGTTTCTTCTTTCTGGTTTGTTTGTCAGTCGTCTCGGGTTTTTTCTTGTTGGACATATTCTGTCGGCTCTCAGAGATCTGAAATACCGGTGAGGAAATATTCCAGATCTTAGGCATTCCTTAAGAAATCTCAGTCCTCAATCCTGCACCCATATTTTACATTTCAGCTTGAGTAGTTCATCCAATCGTTTCACAGTTGGTAATGGGAGATGACGTTTTAGGAAATCAAAACAATGTCTTCCAGTAGTGAATTTGAATAACGAAGACACAAACCATAGAATGTACGATTTATTGCCTGGCATGTTTCGCTGCATCTCGTCAAGTACATACTGCAGATGTCACACAACACAGAGTAAAATAACTAGATTCATCGTTCAAGCTTAAATATACACATGTTCGCACAGTAATATAAATTGTTTGCCATGGTAAGTTTAAAGTAACTATCATGTCTTTCTGTTTGCACAAAATTGGCCTATGCAGATGAATCATTAGGGCTTCTGCAAACTGTAACAAACGACTATTTTATGTATGAAACAACACGCGAAAAGCGCTGTCTCTGTCAATTACATGACCGGTTTCCAAGGTATGACGTATAAAAAATGTTGCAATGTTTGAAAAGCTGTCAACCGTTCTTGTTGTTGATGGTAAAGACCAATAACTTCTACAATTTGCAGCATTTGACAACACTAGAAAATTAATTTGAGCGATATTTTTCAGTATATTCATTTGCCATTAAATGTATAAGACTGTACTATAATATTAATCTATTCTTCTTCTTCTTTCGTTCGCCTGAAATAAGCCTATAACTGCAATGTTGTCTCTTGCATGAATCCAACAGTCTTTTTTAGTTCATTCAGTGGTCCATAGAGTTTATCTTCCACTGTTGTCTCTCTAGGCCAGAAGTTTCGCCTGGATATGTTGTAGTTTGGGCAATCCTGGAGTATGTGCTCTGCTGTCTGCAACGCCAAACCACATGTGCACATGGCTGAGTCACCAATCTTTATGTTTCCAACTTGAATGTTTCATGTAGAAATTTAATTGTTAAATTTTTGTACAATTTTATTGTTGAAATTTTATTTTGTTCCTTCAATTATAGTGTCTTATTACATAAGATACGTTTACTTTTCTGAAATACAGCTGTTGTTTGCATAGGGGACAGGTGAATATCTTATAAGTTTCGCTGAACTGTGGTCAAACTTTTCACATTTGGTTAACAAAGTTTCCTTGTTTTTATGAGTTTTGTTTGAAATTTGGTCAAACTTGTCCAAAACTTTTCACCTTTGGTTAACATATTTTCTTACTTGGCAAAGGTTTTTACCATTTGGTTAACAAAGTTTCCTACATTTCATAAGTTTGGGTGACAGTTGGCCAAACTTTTCACGTTTGGTTAACAAATTTTCCCTACTTTTCATAAGATTGGGTGAGCTTTTTTTTAAAGTCTGAATGAAATGTAGCCAAAATTTTCCCCCTCTGGTTAACAAATTTTCTTAATTGGCCTAGATTTTTGCCATTTGGTTAACAAAGTTTCCTACTGGGTGAAATTTGGTCAAACTTTTCACCTCTGGACAATAAAATCTCCCCCCTTTTCATAAGTTTGGGTGACAGTTGGCCAAACTTTTCACGTTTGGGTAACAAATTTTCCTACTTTTCATATGTTTGACTGAGATTTTTTATGTTTGGTTTGAAATTCGGCTAACCTTTTCACATTTGGTTAACAAATTTTCTTCCTTGACCAAGATTTTTGCCGTTTGGTTAACAAGTTTTCCTACTTTTCATAAATTTGACTGAAATGTGGCCAAAATATTCCCCCTCTGGTTAACAAATTTTCTTAATTGGCCTAGATTTTTGCCATTTGGTTAACAAAGTTTCCTACTGGGTGAAATGTGGTCAAACTTTTCCCCTCTGGACAACAAAATTTCACACTTTACATAAGTTTGGGTGAAAGTTGGCCAAAACATTTCCACGTTTGGTTAACAAATTTTTCCTACTTTTCATATGTTTGACTGAGATTTTTATAAGTTTGGTTTGAAATTCGGCTAACCTTTTCACATTCGGTTAACAAATTTTCTTACTTGACCAAGCTTTTTGCCGTTTGGTTAACAATTTTTCCTACTTTTCATAAATTTGATTCAAATGTGGCCAAAATTTTCCCCCTCTGGTTAACAAATTTTCTTAATTGGCCTAGATTTTTGCCATTTGGTTAACAAAGTTTCCTACTGGGTGAAATGTGGTCAAACTGTTCCCCTCTGGACAACAAAATGTCACACTATTTTTGCCCTTTGGTTAACAAAGTTTCCTACTTTTCATAAGTTTGGATGAAATTTGGTCACACTTTTCACGGCTGGACAACAAAATTTCCCACTTTTCATAAGTTTAGGTGACAGTTGGCCAAACTTTTCACGTTTGGTTAACAAATGTTCCTACTTTTCATATGTTTGACTGCGATTTTTTATAAGTTTGGTTTGAAATTCGGCTAACCTTTTCACATTTGGTTAACAAATTTTCTTACTTGACCAAGATTTTTGCCATTTGGTTAACAAGTTTTCCTACTTTTCATAAATTTGATTGAAATGTGGCCAAATATTTTTTTTCCCTTTTGGGTAATAGATTTTCTTACGTGTGCAATGTTTCCTACTTTTCATAATTTTGATTGAGCTATTTCAGACTATGGTCGACAGTTTTTTTCTACTTTGGTTAACTCGTTTCCTTAGTTTTGTTGAAATATTTCTTGAATTTGTCACCAATATGTATCATTCTCTCATCACATGACAACTATGTACACTGTAAACACTAGCAAAAATTCAACAACCAAGACGTAATTATAATATATTCCTGTTTTATTTTACAGTATTTCAAGTACATTTTACAGTATTTCAGTACATTTTTCAAGAATAAAAAATGTATAATGTCATTATACGAAATGGATGATATGCTATGAGGTGGTATACATAGTATCATCACACCGTTTTATTTTCACATACTAAGCTATACACATTGTCTGTTGTTTCTGGATTTCTACACGCCATTGTCTGAATAGGTTGGTTTTTCGGTTGTAGCCTGGTATGTACATATCACTTAGCATGTAATCATAAAACTGGTCTAATGCTTGGTGGGTTGATATATGAGTCTTGTAGATACCCGAGGCCTCAATCATCTGAGTGTCGGGCACATCCTGTCTTCGGACAGCCTGGGGTTTTCGATGTACCACGCCGTAATGTCACCATTATTCTAGGTCTGATCTCTTCCGAACTCGAAAATGTCACGTCAGCACTGAAGTCCCGGTAGTGAATGCGATCTTTGTGCCCGTCTCAGTGGTTAGAAGTATTTCCATCGTGTCAAAGGAGTAACGATTCAGCGGTATGTAGTGAGGGTTGTCGTAGGCGCGAAACAGTGAGGTTTGTCGTAGGCGCGATAAAGTGAGGTTGATCGCTGCTTCATGATAGGAACCGCCCTTAGTAGTGGGACCATGACGTCTACAACTGGTCTTGTCGCAATGAGATCGCAGTATACGTAGATATTTCGCAGGTCGTTATTCAGGTCTATCGACCCTTCACCTTCAATTGTATCTAGTATCTCTTGTAACTTCTCACTAAATGTCATAGTGGCCCCGGGTTCGAGTATTTTCACGATGACTTTCTTTGATGCATTGTGGAAATGGAATAGAACACAGAGTTGATCGTCGACCTTCCGATCTTTCATTAGGCGATTCAGTGCAGCTATAAATACGTCTGGTGAACTGTACAGGCCTGCGGGACACACCTTTCTTATCACTCTACCATTGGGTGGGATGTATCTTAGCCATACTTCATTCTCTAACACATTACAGTAGTAGCTGGGAAATTGAATTTCGGCCAGACCCACTTCGTAATGCTGATTCACCTCAATAGTCTGCGTTAACTTGACGAAATATTGACCTGGAGTGTTCTTGGGAAACATGTTCGGCGACGCATTGCTCGGTAATTTCACGTAGAAACTCATATTTTCGGGTTTGGTAGCATGTACCCCAGACAGCTACTTAGCAGAGCGATCCACAACTTGCCCTCGACCGCATCGACGCTGATTCGAGACAGATTAAATAGTGATATGCCACTTACTGTGTATATAAAGACCAGTTGACAGAAGAAGACAATCTCTAGTCGCGGCGCTCGCCGACCACACATGCACCAGAACGAATTTCTTTCTCCCTCTGGAGTATTTTGTGTGTTAGTTTCCACGCTGGTTTCTTCCATTACCACTGTTTTTGACCTACTGGGTCATTACACTCGTGTCTCGGTTGTAACATTAGTTGCTATTGGCAAATGCAAAAAGCAGTGCTCGAGGCGATCCTTGTGGGACATTGCCGGTATTAAGGACACTACTTTCTGTATGCAGGGTTGATGGATCAGCCCTGTGGATGTGTTGATTGGTGTCGCAGCCAGCAGAGCACATACTCCAGTTATATGTGATTAGCACCATATATCTCTTTATTATACTAGTATTGTTAGGTTAACTGTATGCCTACTTGGAGAAGTACACCGAAAATGTGAAAGATTTTATTTTAAAAAAAAAAAACCCATCTTACCATTAGAGACTTGGCACATTGTGACCTGAACGGTGTTCACTGAGATCGGGACATCTAGACGGCGAATGGTGGGTGTTATATACACGATATCTGCTGGTGAAGACTCCTGACTGAGGTGAATATTGTCTGGAAATGTCTGACCTTGATGTATTCACATGGTAAGGGCGTGGTCTATCACCACGACATAGTGTAGTATCCTTCTTATCAACGTGTTCTAGCTGTAACATTACAGCTATACCCGGTTGTGACGTCATTTTACCGGTTTTAGCTAGTTATCATGTAGTCGCTAGCTTGACTGCCATATGTAAAAGAAATTCAACCGATCAGAAAGACAACGACAACCTTGCCCAAGAAGCATGAATGTTGGGGTTGACTTGATGTCCTGTAAAGGCAATGCATTAAACCTTGATTGTCATCTGTAAAAGAAATTCAGCCGTTCAAAAAGACAACACCAATCTTACCCAGTAAACACGACACTCCACGGCATGGTCGGGGTGACTGTAGTGTGGTGTAATAACTAGCACACACGTTCACGCATACGCATACACTCGACAGCACACACACACACACGCGCATGTACATACACCTGCACGCATACACGGAACAGATGTCATGATGGTACACGGGCACCAATCAATGTTGCGGGTGTCTGCAACGTCCTGTAAATTCATTGCATAAACAATGTTGGGTCTGACTGCGACGTCGTGTAATAGATAGACAATTAGTTGTTAATACACCTTCTTCACACGCACATGACCTGGCTGGGGTTCATTGAAAATGACAATTGCAAACTTGCCCAGCACACACGAAACTCCCTAGAATGTTGAGGTTGACTGCCATGTCCTGTAATTGATAGCATACACAAACCCGCGCGCGCGGACACACACGCATGTACATACACACACGCGCGCTAGCGCACACGACCTGACTGTCGTTCGAATATATTGAC
Organism: Cepaea hortensis; assembly: GCA_963921405.1. Lineage (NCBI taxonomy): Eukaryota > Metazoa > Mollusca > Gastropoda > Stylommatophora > Helicidae > Cepaea > Cepaea hortensis. Next base: position 191,754,090 of record OY992877.1, on the reverse strand, counting down.
AATTGCAAAACTGGCCCCTGGAGGTCAGACACTCCGTAGAATACTGAGGTTGACTGCGATGTCCTGTAATTGATAGCACACACGCGGGCGCGCATGCACATACGGATGTATACACACACGCGCGCGGTAGCACACACCCCATGACTGTCGTTCGTCCATAATCATAATGGCAAACCTTGACTCAGGAAGTCAGACACTCCGTAGAATACTGAGGTTGACTGCGATGTCCTACAATTGATAGCACACCCACGCAGGCACACACGCATTTATATACACACACGCGCGCTAGCGCACACGACCTGACTCGTTCGTATATAATGACAGTTGCAAACTTGCCCAGGACACACGAAACTCCAAAGAATGTTGAGGTTGACTGTGATTTCCTGTAATTGATAGCACACACACACACACACACACATACACACACACGCGTGCGTACGTGCCATGACTACCGTTCGTTCAATAAGACAGCAACAATCTTACTCAGCAAACACACCACTCCACCGAATGTTGGGTCTGACTGTGATGTCGTGTAATTGATAGCACACCCGCGCGCACGCACGCACACACACACGCGCGCGCTAGCGCACATGACATGACTGTCGTTCGTATATAATGACAATTGCAAACTTGCCCAGCACACACGAAACTCCAAAGAATGTTGAGGTTGACTGTGATGCCCTGTAATTGATAGCACACGCGCGCGCATGCACACACACCCACACACACACGCGCGCGCGCGCTCGCGTACTTGCCATGACTGTCGTTCGTCCATAATGACAATTGCAAAACTTGCCTCAGGAAGTCAGACACTCCATAGAATACTGAGGTTGACTGTGATGTCCTGTAATTGATAGCACACCCGCGCGAACGCACGCATACACACACACGCGCGCTAGCGCACATGACCTGACTGTCGTTCGTATATAATGACAATTGCAAACTTGCCCAGCACACACGAAACTCCAAAAGAATGTTGAGGTTCACTGTGATGTCCTGTAATTGATAGCACGCGCGCATGCACACACGCATGTATATACACATAAGCGTACTCATACGCACGTGACATGATTGTCGTTCATTCAAAATGAGAATCGCAAACATGGCCAGCAAGCACACCACTCCACCGAATGTTGGGACTGACTGTGATGTCCTGTAATTGATAGGCCACACGCGCGCACGCACGCACGCACACACACACAGACGCGCACACATATCCCGCGTGACTAAGTCATCAAGGCAAGTACGTATATATAGCCACTGGGACAACTTACCTACAGCTATAAAATTACATACATATATAAATACATAGATACATACATTCACAAATACATACATATCTATTTATATTTAATATTTCAAATAATAGGAATATTTTTATTTTTTCGCCACAGATATTCCCTTCACAATCTTCTGACCGATATCTACAATAAGCATTTAAGGCCGTCCATGTTAATTGACAATTCCGTAGGCGTTCTACATGAGCGGTATCGTTTAATCTCGCGGTCGCTGGTCAGCCATTGTATTTTTCTCGCGGGGCGTGTTCGGTGAAGCGTCACGTGTTGTTTGTGCGCACAGGTAACGATTGGGGGTCAGGGGAAGTTAGTGTGTAGAAGGGGGATAATTCTGGTTTAGTCAAGGGACCGATTACTGTCCCCTTGGCATCCGTTTATAATTAAGGTATATAACTGTGGGGTTTAATAATATTACATAATTTAATGTATATCTCGGGAAGTTATGGTTTATTTTAATGGAGACTCGAAGTTTTATATTGACGTAACTACTCGTCAGTATACATACAAGAAATTTTGGTGATTAATTAAGTTTTAGAGTTAATTTTAAATAAAATTGTATGTGTATCTAGTATATTCATAAACCAGATTTCCACCAAATGGTTAAAGGTTATACATGGGTAAGGAAAACCTGTCGAAGCGTGTAAAAGTTTATTCATGCAATCCAACAGTGGATCCTCGGGTTCGCTCGAGAGATGAAATAAATCATTTTTCTGTCATACTGACTTCGGTCTCCTCATCGAAGGGGATCGATATGCCTGGAGGTTGCGCACACCGCACCGCACACGCACGCGCACGCACGCACACCTACACACTGGGACTAGTCCCCGGTGACTATTTGGTCTACTTATATAAGTATTCCACATGACAGGGGCTTGTCTCGTTGTCCGCCCCGCCCGCCCCACCACCGCCGCCGCCTCGCCGCCGCCCCTAGACCGGAAGTAGTCAACCGGAAGTGGTCACCCAAACCCAAGAAAAACACCCGCCAAGTTCAAAATATCGGGTCAATGGAGGGCCGGTTTTGTGACGAAACAAGATGGCCGGATAACCCCGTAAAGAACGATTTATCGGTGGTTTGAAACCACAAATGATACTTAGTTACAACATCCCTTACTACTGACGCAGTCTGAAAAAAAAAAACATGGAACAGGATAATATTCAGAATATTGCGGGGATTTGTCTCAGAAGGAAAGTCTGCGAGGAAGGGAATTAGTTAACACACCTCATTATTCTGTAATCTCGTATTTTTAAAAAAAAGTTAGTTGCATATCCTTTATAGGACGCAGCAGTCAACTGCATCATTTTTGGGCTGCTTGTAATTTCTGGGAAAGTTTACATTCAGTAGTTTGCCATTGCTTTCTGAACGACCGACACATACCATTGTGTGAAAAAAGCGGTCTGCTTTCAAATCGCTCGCAGTTGTTTTCGAACACAGTATGTGAGATTACGTATTTCGTTGGTAATCCCTTCACCACAGGTGAAGGATTAAAACTTCATATTCCTAATGTACTGTTTGCTTTGAGATTGCCTTTCCTTTTTAACGAGATTTTGCATAAAATTGCAGTTTCCTGGGATTTTGCATAAAGGCAAACCAATTATAATTGTATTATTAGAAAGGAGCGAGAAGTGGAAAACACTGTGACAATCAAGAAGACTGATGATGTTAGAAGCGGAAAGACAGCGCAAGAACATGCTGGAAGAATTGGAGTGGCACTGAATATGGTCAGGGTTGAACTTACCAACATCTCAGAGAAACAGAGGGTTGTGGAAGAATGTGACCACCTCGCTGCCTGGTATGGTTCTTTATTATGACGAATTGGCTTTCAATAATAATCTCCGCATCAAACAAGTCTGGTGTAGTTCACAATGATATATAAAAAAATAGGGGAGACTGCTTTCCGTATCCGTTATTCGTTCACTCGCTTTGAGTTAGTTGCACAACCTTTACAGGATGTTTGCAGTCAACACCAGCATTCTTTGATGTTGTTGTCTTGGCAAGTTTAACGTTCAGTAGTTTGCCATTGCTTTCTGAACGACCTGCACCCATACCATTTCGTTAACAACCAGTGCAACGCGGTCTGCTGCCAAATCGCGCGCAGATTTGTTTCGAACGCGGGTATGCGGGATCACGAACCGCGCCCGTAACCTCTTCGCCACGTAGTCCGGCACTCGCTTTGAACTCGAGTGAAATCCACACGCGTGCTACTACTACAATTAGTTGCAACTACTGAGGAGTGCACTTGACTGATTAGTGTGCGTGGATTAGCTTTCCTTATTACCATTGTTCCTCTCCATCAGACGAACCCGCTACGACTTCTGAGGTACTAATAATGTGCATCCAAGTCAATATTTAAGTCCAACTTCCTCTTCTTCTTTTGTCCGCTTGAAACTTATTATCTGTATATGCACTGTTGTCTCTTTTATATTGTTTTCTGTCTTTTTTAGTTCACTAAGTGGCCCATAATGTTTATCTTCCAATCTTGTTTCTCCGGTACAGAAGGTTTGCCTTAGGTATGTCGTATTCGGAGCATTCTTGGAGTTTATGATCTGCTGTTTTCAGCGCCAATCCGCATGTGCACATGACAGATTTGTTAATCTTGAATTGTATATGCATGTGCTTGCGTAATCGAGTGTGTCCTGTTCTGGGGCGTAGAATAATTATTTATTCATAAAATTGTAATCATCTTGTGCTGATGTTGGTGGCTATCTGATTGATTTGATGATTCTGTTCTTTTGTTTGTATGTGAGAAGTACATCAGGCTGCTCTTCTATTGCTTCTTCCTTAGCTAGTTGATTAGCTCTCACATGTCCGGGTACTCTATGGTGAAGTGATATCCATTGTATGGTGACCATACACTGGCTGCCTAGTTCAGATGGTAGTGTCCGTAGTACCGGCAATTTTCTAGACTGATTATGCATCTGTCAATAGCACCCCAGGCTGTGTACCATGATTGGTATTCAGTACTTTTGCTGTTGCTATCTCTACTGCCTGGATTTCTACATAGTAGTTTTGGCAGTACTTTCCTGTTGGTATCTCGATTTCCTGGATTTATGCATCGTAGTTTTGGCAGTACTTTTATGTTGGTATTTCGATTTCCTGGATTTATGCATCGTAGTTTTGGCAGTACTTTCCTGTTGGTATCTCGATTTCCTGGATTTATGCATCGTAGTTTTGGCAGTACTTTCCTGTTGGTATCTCGATTTCCTGGATTTATGCATCGTAGTTTTGGCAGTACTTTCCTGTTGGTATCTCGATTTCCTGGATTTATGCATCGTAGTTTTGGCAGTGCTTTCATGATGGTATCTCGATTGCCTGGATTTCTGTATCGTATTTTTGGCAGTTCTTTTCCTGTTGCGATCTTTATTGCCTGGATTTCTACATCATAGGTTTAGCAGTGCTCTACTGTTGGTAATACCAACCGACCGGTGTGCGGAACGAACTCTCTGTCACGGTCTCCATAGGAAGTTTAAGCGCGATCGCGTTAAACCCATCGGCCGCGTCGACATATCCATCTGATGCCGTAAAAGGTAGAGTAGATCAACGAAAAACGAGAAGTGGAGTTGGTAAGCTTTACAAGAAGACATTCACAAGTGAGAAAGTAGATATTCCGGCTGTAGTCGTCGTCAGTACACAAACAACAGATACTGACACAACTACGGATCAAATGTGCACCCAGTAGAAATAGACAGTCTACGTGTGAGTACGCTCAAAGAGACGATAATACGACAAAGAGACAATCTACGTGTGCTCACGCACAGGCAGAGACAAGCTTCTACGTGTGCACAAGCACAGACAGGCAGACATACAGACAGACAGAAATACAGACAGCCAGCCAAACAGACAGACAAGAAAATGTAACCTATTATTAGCTATCTCCTGCTTTGTCTCAGACAGGGGCAATTATTTCAATGTGTGGTTAATGTAGCACAGCAGGCTTCATAACAATCCACCAGCTCAACCCTAAGTAGGCTGACCTTTGGACTATGGTCATCCAACTGATGGTTAAAGACATGAAAGAAGAGGAAGACAGACATCATTTAAAACTCGATAGCGTACTTTGAGTTGGCAGTTTAGATAAGCAGCGCTGGCAGCAATCACGCGTGATACTATCTATAGATTGCGCCCATATTTAATTAAGTCTGGCCCGTCTACTTAATCAAATCAGTAGAGAGAACGCCAGTAAGTAAACACACAGTTTGTCCTACATATGTCTCCTCTTTTTTGTATTACTATCGAATGCTAATTGTCAATACTCAAATTAGTTAGTTAGTTAGTCGTGGTTCCAACTTCACGGCAACGGGTCGTCCCCGTTATGCTCCGTTCCTGTCCCAGTGACTATCACACAAAATGCTCCTCACTGCCCTATGTGAACAATGGAATAGACAGGAGTATCAGCAAGTCAACAGCCCGCACAGGTACACTGTGCATAATGCTGCCGCCAGAATGCCAACACAAAAGTCCTCCACGAAAAATACAGTTCATCGTCGATGGAACCGGCAATCACCAGAAAGACTTCATTGACATTGTCAGTACGCAAATAAGTGACTAAACTACGACATATGGTGTACAAGGAAATGAGCAGGATGACAGGCTTGCGGGTGGAGGGTGGGCGAACCATGGACCAGGTTGATATACTGAATGCTCTACGAGAAGTAAAACTTTTGCGAGAACCAAGTGATGACTGTGAATCTACAACTATGGTCAGACTGTGAGAACTGCAAGTTACAAGAGGTGTGACCAAACAAGAACACTACGCGGGGAGCCAAAGAAGATTGATAAACTAATACAGTGTCGTTAGCCGCTACACGCTGCAGGGTTTACTGAGGGGGGGATCCGATTATGAGTTGATTATGACTGAATGGTTCGATGTACATTGAGGATAATCTGTCGACTAACTCTAACAAACATTGAACTTTCTCTAGGACATCGACTGTCTGTTCCTGGAAGTTATATTAAGCTACAGACTTTGACCTGTGCCTGTTTACTGAGTAAAAGTAAGTAAAGTAGCTGCACGACCCGCAGCGGGAAGCTGCTATTTGTCGTTGATCGGATAGGGCCATCTCACTGTGAAGGCCTCAGTGAATATGGCATATGGGAATGAGTGATCAATCTGTCGGCCTCAGTGAATATGGCATATGGGAATGAGTGATCAATATGTAGGCCTCGGTGAATATGGCATATGGGAATGATTGATCAATCTGTAGGCCTCAGTGAATATGGCATATGCGAATGATTGATCAATCTGTCGGCCTCAGTGAATATGGCATATGGGAATGATTGATCAATCTGTCGGCTTCAGTGCATATGGTATATGGGAATGAGTGATCAGTCTGTAGGCCTCGGTATATATGGCATATGGGAGTGAGTGATCAGTCTGTAGGCCTCGGTGCATATGGCATATGGGAATGAGTGATCAATCTGTAGGCCTCGGTGCATATGGCATATGGGAATGAGTGATCAATCTGTAGGCCTCAGTGTATGGAAGAAAGACTGATCAGTCTGCAGGCCTCCGTGCATGGAGGAACCAGTGATCATCTTTCCCTGACTTAGCTAGACGACGAACGTGGGCGTCGAATCCTCGCCCGAACGCGCTCATCATACACTTTCTACACCTTGATGTGTATTGGGTACATGGTGCTTGTCCCACATTTATATAGACCAATCGGCACTCGACGAGCGATGTGGTTAATATCACCCCAACGCCTTTATTTCCTATGAAAATTTCTGGTACGCATTTTCGACTGGGTCGACATAGGATCCCAGGTCAACTTTTAAAATCCTCCTCAATGGGGATTCTATTAAATGAAGACCAGGCCAGCGAACAAGCGTGGTGGCCTCGACGCTTCCCCATCTCTTTGTTTACAGAGTATGCAGTAATAATACGGCTTCAACGCGACATGTTATCTAGTTGACCTGCCACTTTCTGGGCATCTCGGCCGTACTGTCGTGACTCATCCCTTTTCCAGAACGTCGTCTTATCGTATAGCCTACCACTCGTCACCCTAACTATCTCAGTCACTTCATCATCATCATCTTGTATAGTCCGTCACTATAACTCTTCACTATAGTGAACTTCACTCGTCACTATAACTCTCTCAATCACTTCATCATCTTGTATAGCCTACCGCTCGTCACCCTAACTATCTCAGATACGTTATCAACTTGTATAGTCCGTCACTATAACTCTTCACTATAGCTCGTCACCATAACTCTCTCAGTCACTTCATCATCTTGTATAACCTAGCGCTCGTCACTATAATTCTCTCAGTTACGTTATCATCTTGTATAGTTCGTCACTATAACTCTTCACTATAGCTCGTCACCATAACTCTCTCAGTCACTTCATCATCTTGTGTAGAACGTCGTCATATTGTATAGCCTACCACTCGTCACCCTAACTATCTCAGTTACGTTATCATCTTGTATAGTCCGTCACTATAACTCTTCAATATCGCTCGTCACTATAACTCTTCACTATAGCTCGTCACCCTAACTATCTCAGTTACGTTATCATCTTGTATAGTTCGTCACTATAACTCTTCACTATAGCTCGCCACCATAACTCTCTCAGTTACGTCATCATCTTGTGTAGCCTATAGCTCGTCACAATAACTCTCTCAGTTACATCATCATCTTGTATAGTCCGTCACTATAACTCTTCACTATAGCTCGTCACCCTAACTATCTCAGGCACGTCATCATCGTGTAAGCATACCGCTGGTCACAATCACACTTTCAGCCATTTTACTATCTGACATACCAATCGTGTGTAGAACGCCTACCCCGCAACAGTCTTTAGATACATGTCTCTACCTCGTTGTGTACGCAATTCGTAATCCCGCATACCACGTTCGAAACAAGGCTGCGGGCGATTTGGAAGAAGACAGCATTGCGTAGATTTTCGTGCAATGGTATGAATGTTGGTCGTTCAGAAAGCAATGGCAACTATTAACATAAACTTGGCCCGGAATCACAAACAGCCAAAACATGCTAGGGTTGACAGCGACGCTATGTAAAGGATATCCACCTAACTCTATATCGTAAACCAAAAATCCTGCATCTGATGTTATAATGTGTAAATTATCTGCTACTGCCACGAAAAACAACAAAATCCCATCCCTCTCCACTCCCTAACGTTTTATCCTTACTATAGGGTGTATTTTTAATGAATGTGCAGTGTTTGAAAATATTGGCAGTCCAAGTTTTGTATTCACCCTCTGTAAAGTTCATGCGACATAATAGGTAAATACAAAACTTGGACCGGCAATATTTTCAAACACCGCACATACATTAAAAATATACCCTCTACAACTTTGGTTAACCTTCCGGTGTGCTGAGAGCGAGGTAAGGGGTTAATCCCCTACACCGGTAAGTTAGACTTCATCGATGACGTCTCGTTCAGAAAGTCATGGCAACCTACTGAACGTAAAAATTGCATATAAAATCAACCTGAGGTTGGGTTGGTCGCAAGGCCCTGCAAAGAACTTGCAACATTTCTTTCACATGACATGGCACGCAAATTCACAATCCCGCATATCGCGTTCAAAATCAACCGCAGGAGGAAGAAAGCAGGCTGCCTTGCGTTGATGTTCACAAAGGTATGAGAGTCAATCTTTCAAACAGCAATGACACACTTAAGAAAGTTACTTGCATATCCTTTACAGGACGTCGCAGTCAACCCCATCATTTTTTTGCTGTTTGTTATCTCTTGGCAAGTTTACGTTTAGTAGTTTGCCATTGCTTTTTGAACGACCGGCACCCATACCATTTGGTAAAAAATCAACGCAAGGTGGTCTGCTGCCAAGTCACCCGTAGGTGTGTTTCGAACGCGGCATGCAAGATTACGAACTACGTCCGTAAGCGCTTCGCCACGGAGCGGGCAATGACACACTACTGAACGTAGAATTGCCTTGAAAACTCAGAAACAACCAAAACAATTGTAAGATTGGTGGTCACATCCAGTAAAGGACAACCAATTAACTAATACCTCAAGGTATGGTAGAAGGCCGGTCTCTCTGGCTGTGGGGTTACAACACTTTCTCTCTGTAATCCCGTTTATCACGCAGAGTCTCGAAGCGGAGCGAGAACTGAGGTGGTTCGACCCCCGCTCGTGACTTGCGGATACTGAGCCGGCCGCTCAGAAAGCAATGGCAAACTACTGAGCGTAATCTTGCCAAGAGATCAACAGACAGCTGAAAGATGCTGCTGTTGACAGCTAAGTCCTGTAAAAGGATACGCAAAAACATTTTTTTTTTTATGGTAGAAGACAATTCTGAAGACGATGACCGTCTCGAAGGCTGTGTGTACGCACGCGCATATATGTGTATTTTTTTGTTCGCATCCCTTTACAGGAAATCGCTGTCAACATCAGCATCTTTCAGCTGATTGTTGATTTATGTGCATGGTGGGACAGAAAAGAAAGGAGGTACTAGCCGAAACTATGTGTTCGGTGTGTATTCGTTTGCCTTCGTGCACTTTAGCAGGTTATTGTAGCTATTGGTGAAGCATGGGTCACTCGTGGCCTGAATTCGCACCACGTGATGTTGTCACATTGAGTTAAAAACCCGTGTAGATAGAAGCTTATCATCTCGCATGCGGAGACAAATCAGTTGGAGAGCTCAACGTTAAACCGGTTTGACTTCTGTGTCTATCTAGGAGAATTTGAATAGTGTAGCTGTAGTAGCACACTAAACGTGTGTATAAATTGTAGCTAAATATTGTAGCTGCGGTTGTTTCTCTACAGGATCTCAGTCTACTTCATTTGTTATGTTGTATTTAACCTGCGAATCTGGGCAATTAGTAAACACAATTAGTAGGCAAGTTTTAAAAAACTAAATGAAGCTTTTGCAGCTGTGGTTTTATAGAATAATGCTGAAACTTCATAGAACAGCTTAAATGAACGATCTTGAACATTCTAAAGGAAGCTAAGTCAAACAAGACAACTTGTCACACGCATCGGAAAGTGGCAGTAGATTTGTGAAAAGAGAGATACAGGTAAAGGAAGACAGCGAGAGAAAATTCTTGTCAGCCTTGTGTCATGGTACGGAAGGGAGTCAGCACACGAATTGATACGTACCGTTGAAGATTGCCACTCGGCAAGGCACTGGATGATGATGATTATTGCTACAGTCAGTATCTTTCTTAGTAAACTATGCACCAAACTTTACTCCGAATACCGGGAAAACACAATGGTGACATAGTGAAAGAAGTTAAAAGACGAAAAGCTATTGCTCTTCAAAGACTAAAATAACTCAATAAATTGTGGAGAGGGACAGACAGAACTACAAAAATCAGATTTTTAAGAGCATGCATCTTTACCATTGCAACATACGCCTGTGAGGCTTGAACACTTACTAAACAAGCTGAACAGCGCATAAATGCGTTTGAATATAAATGTTATAGATGAGTTCTAAGAATATCTTGGATAAAGAAAAGAACAAATGCATCCATATTTCAAGCGCTGAAAATTGAAATATTTTGGTCACTTGAAAGGTCACGACAGTTTAGAGAGAACAATAATGGGAAGCCTGGGAAGAGAGGAAGAGGAAGGCCAAAGAGAAGATGGGTGCAGGATGTGGCGGATGATCTCCAGATGGGTGTATCAGACGCGGGACATCTTGCTTGTGATCGAGAAGTTTTCCGGAAGGTTGTTATGGGAGCGAGGTTCTGCAAAGGACATGCTACTGAATGAATGACCGTAACAAACTACGATCCCTTTCATAAAGCCCTGGTGCAAAATATGTGACATACTTTCTGAAATACTTAGCACCTCATGCTTCGTTAAAAAGTTTGTTGCATATCCTTTACAGAACGTAGCAGTTAACCCCGGCATATTTTGGCTGGTCGTGATGACGTGATCCCTGGGCCAGTTTACCTTTTTTTTCTGAACGACCGGCACCCACACCATTTCATTTAAAAAAAAAAAAAACAAGGGGCGTAAGGCGGTCTGCTGCCAAATCGCCCACAGCTGTGTTTCGAGCGCAGTAGGGCCACGGAGTCAGCAAGATTCTTTATATGCTTCTTTAGCGGTACCTGTAACTGAATTATCTCCACAGGTCTTCTTGACATAAAACAGAGAATTCGGAGAAGTTAAAGATAAATACAACTTTCACATTACTATATTGATGTATGTTCCAGTTGCACATGCCATATGATGCCCAGAAACAGCAACTTTTAAGAAACCCTGCATCTATTAACATAGCATGAGAAACGCATTAACAGGTCACACGGGCACACAAAGAATCAAAGGATACAACTGGCGATCGTTGGACAAACTGGAAAACCTAAAAAAAACAAAAAAACTGACGACGTGCAACTTATTATTCCTTAGGCGACGCTCTGTCGATAGGCGGGTGGGTTCGAATCCCTGTGTGGCCACACTCTATTAATTATTATTATATAACTTTCAATGTTACTGTGTGTAGTCTACCGTGTCGTCTTATCGTCTACCGTGTCGTCTTATCACTGTTACTGTTTGCATTAAGTTCTTTAATCGCCGAGTGCCTGTGAATTATATCATGTGATTTATTTCAGGTAAAATGGCGGCACCTTTGTTGTGGTTCGCTCAAGCTTGCTTTTTGATGATTGTACTAGTGAAGAATGGAGATGCTGCTATTCAAAACCACCAGTTGGCAAGCTCTCAAACTAGAGGCCAGCCATGGCCATTGCCCAGAGTTTACAAGCCGAGCACAGTCGTATACAGCTTAGACGTGGAAAACTTTAGATTTACAAGTGGAGCGAATGACTGTGATCTGCTAACAGATGCATATTCTAGATATTATAAACTCACTTTTGGCGGCTATGGAAAGTTAACTAAGCGGTAAGTTGTATTCTCTTTCTACACTAAACAAATGAGATATATATGGGATGAACTTTTTTTTTTTTGGGGGGGGGGGGGGGGAGGGACAATTAAGTTGAGTTAACTGCCAAACAAACAAAACAAAAAGTGGGTGTGGACAAACAGAAGTTAGTGGCAGAAAATGGGAAGCATGAGTGTGTCACAGTAATGATCTAAAAATAAAAATGGTTAAAATAGTAGCAGCTATATTGAATTATATATCCAATTAAAGGAGCTTTCACAAGGAACACGTCAGTATTGCTACTGACTAAATATTAATAATAATCTTAGATTTTTTTGTTTTTTTTAATTGAAGGCAGGGGTGACAATTTAAGTTTCTACCTACCTAGGCTTCTCAATCTTTGATGATAATCCAATGAAATTTACTGAATAATGATAAATACACCACTTTTCTGCACAAGTATTACAAGAACTGCTTCTTAACACTAATAAAACACAATTAAAACATCATATTTTGATGCACATCATTTTCACACAAAATGGGAAAAGTCAGGAACAGTCAAGGCAAATTTGTATTGAGAAACAATATATACACTATTTTCTATTTAGTTATAATTATTACTTTTTAAAAATTTAATTATTTAAATACTGCTTAACTTATTTGCAATAGTCAAAGCAAACTTCCAGTGTTTGTCTTCTCGTAACATGGCCAAACAATGATGACTGCCTCTTTCTAATGTTTGTGATAAGTTGTCTTTGCAACTCAGCTTCCCTTAAAATGCCCCGATTGCTCATTATGGCTGTCCAATTACTGCCTTTATATCCCAGAAAATTTGCTGGTACCGATTTTTAGGTTCGGCCAACACGGAAGCCTAGGTCAATGACAAAAATGTTTGCCTCAAAGTGGATTTGAACACTGAACCATTGGTCTGGCAAGTACGTATGCTAGCTATTGTACTACCACTTCTGTTATCTAGGAATAAGTATGTGATCCTTCAGTTCTTAGCAACATGTGTGTTTGTTTCATTACAATGAATCATATCAATCGTGTATTGTGTTCTTTTTTTTTTTTTTTACATTTCACAGAGCAAACTAAAAAAATCTGGCTCCCCTATTGACCATTTCTATTGTATTTAATCTCTTTGACAGTAAAAATGCACTTGTAATGTTTTATAATAAAGCAACACACACACACACACACACACACACACACACACACACACACACACACACACCCCCCCCCCCCCCCTTCTCATAAATAATAATGCACATGTAATTTTTATAGTACTTATGTGCTCTTTGAACATCCACCCCAAAATCTTCAAACCTTCTAGAATAAGGGCAGAAGAAAAAGGCATTGTATGCAAATTGTGCACTTTAAAAACTCCAGTGCAGATGGGAATTGCAAAGTGTAGGCAGTGAGGGGAAAATTGTTTGGAAACTGTACCTGCAGGTAGATAGAACTCATTATCTTGGATGGAATCTATCCAGAGGAAGAAAACCTTGCACAGATGCCTGCTGAAGTTTGACACACTTGACATCTGTGGTGCATAAATCTGTGTGGTGTGCACACCTCCACAGTGGAATGAAGAAGAACATCACCTGTTGGTGTTTATAGAATACAATTCTGCTGGCTCTGTGAAGAAATAACAAATCATTAATGAATGCCTTTGGTTTGTCTGGTTTAACTCATTCGGTCCCAAGACATTTTTCCTTTCCAATAATACCTATCTGGATCAGAAGTTTACATTGTCTGGAATAGAAAGAGTAAAATCATGAGCATTGTCAAAGTAACTGCTCAGAACATAAGAGTTAAAATCATAAATAATAACAAAAGGTCTACACAGTAACAACTGGATGGATCAAGAGTTAAATACACTGGTGTATTACCAAGCCCCCCACAGGGGGAGTAAGGAATAGTAACGTGTGCCGTGATGTTGATCCAACGACTAAAACTAAAACTAAAACTAAACTTCTGTGCAGGTCATAAAAGATGACAAATGAGGGGGTCATAAAAGGTGATAAAAGAGGGTGGTGTGAGACTGGCTCCTTCCTACACTAGAGAATATGTCAACATCTAGCCAGCCATTAATTGGCATATAAAGGGCTTGGCAGTGTGAAATAGAACAGAAACAACTGATGTGAATTGTGGTAACAGTACTTTTAAGTAAACCAACATGAAGTAGAAGAGAAATCACTGATGTGAACAGTGTTGATACCTCAGTAACTGTCTAGACTGTGGGCCTATACTCGACTAGACATGGTCTTGAAGGCAACAGAAGATTGTCTGTCTGGAAGAAGAAGATGAAGAAGGAGTTAAATTAGAAATCAATCACAACTGTAGCCATTTTTGTCTCATATTCATCAGATCTAGTGCTCTGAGATTTCATCCAGAGATAACAGTTGCTCAGAGCTTGAATGTCTTGAGTGTGGTAGTACAGACTCCATGCACTGGTCACATCTACCCAACTCTTCAGTCAGATGAGTCCTGTAAGTATCTTTCTGCTGTCAATATCTATTGCTTAAAGACAAAAGTAGTCACACAATTTATCTTTGTCAATCAAGATGAGAAAAAATTCTCAAGACCTACATCAAGCTACATCCTGATGTATGGAAGTGAATCATGGACAGTTAACATACTGTCATCTACTGCTTATAGTACTGTCTATAGGCGTAGGAAAGGTGGGAAGGGGGTCCTGAGCCAGAGGAATTAAGGTCGTCTGGCTAGTGCAGTTGCAGCGAACTGCAGGTTAGGGTTTTCTTTTCTTTTTTTCCCACAGAAAAAAATCCACACCTTACAAAGGATTCGAACCCGAATATCCCGAAGAAGAACCCGGCATTCTTATCCACTTGGTCAGCTGCTGCAGAGATGTGGTTTTACAGAAGGATGATAAAAAGCCTAATGAAGATTTGTTTAAAGATGTTGATTCACAGAGAACTGGTTACTCACCTCAGAAGACTGTCCACATTCTTTGGGCATATCAGGAGAAGGGGAAGGTCATGTCAGTGGGAAAGTTGGAGGGAGGAGAGGCAGAGAGAAGTTGTTGGACAGTTTGACATCATAGCATGGAGGAACACCGCTATCAGAAATGATTGGCTATCATCATCATCATGTGCCATGCCGGTAAGAGTGGGCGGTCATGTTTTTCCATCTCACTCGATCACCAGATTGGCTATACATGAGACAGAAGGCTGTGGATATACATGATCACCAATGCTTCATGGACCATAAGAAGAATAATGGTAACAAATACTGCCATTGAGGTTTGAAGTGTTAAACTTTCACTCATTCTATTCCATGACATGATGTGGGGTGCTCATTTCCCATCCCCACCAAATTTTCCCTATACAATTTCCAAAAAAATCCTGACAGCTGTCTGATACCAATATTTACGAAATTGGGTCAACCCCAGAACCATACTGGTCAGAGAAAACAATCCTGCCACTGCTGGTGGATTGAACCTAAACCACTGTCTTGGCAGGCAAGTGCTATAACCTCTATATCACTGGCAGCTTTCAAAAACACTTTGTTATTGCACTTCTAATTTTGTTGGTCAACAAAAATAGGTAGAACTATTCAGTAAAGCACAGTTAACATGTCTAAGAATATATGTATTTACGTTGAGAATGGTTACTGTGGGGAAGTAGTTCTGTAGTGAAATAGTTACACAGTACAACGTCTAACAGGATGTGTTTTGGAATATGGCTCATTGCCATACATGTTCAGAAATATGTCAGAATATATGTCCTCTGTCCAGGACTGTAATGAAGAGAGACAAAAAATATACACAAAGTGACCCTCATAGTAGGTTTAAAAAACATGAATGTGAAATAGAAGAGGAATAACAGATGTGAATAGTGTTAATATTATGTTTGAATAAACAAATGTGAAGTGATTAACGATTGCCTGGAAGAGACTAATAAAACAGAACATTATAAACAACTATCAGAAAAGAGAGAAACAGTTTTTTTGGTCATGTCATGAGAAGAGACGGTTGGAGAACATGACAACTGTCAGTGGTAAAAAAGGTAAAAGCAGACCGAGAGAAATTATACTTGATTGTCTCTATGATGGCATGGAGGAATGTCATCAATAGAATTGATTCATAAGACTTAGGACTGAAATCTTTGCAGAGACATGAATGCTGGCGCTAGTTTGCAAGCCATATGATGACGATGATTGTTACTGCATATGCCAGTACAGTATTAACATATTAAATAATTCAACCACTTAAACATGCCTGATTGGTTATTAGTAACCAAACTCAAATTAGTAAAGTGTAACCTCAGTCATGGATTATAGGGGTTCCATGATGGAAGCATCCTCTATTATTTATCCTCGGTGGTACATATAACCAACCTAACAAACACAGACAAATACTGTGGTAGAGAGATTCTGTTATAGATAGTTTGTGTTGTAAGAAGTACATAAATATTTACTTAGGTTATTTAATTTTTGTTCTTCACGAGTGAAATACTTTATCCATATTTGTTTAAAGACAATCTTACTGTGGGGCCGTCGCCTGTCCTGCAGGCTAAGGAGATCTGGGGTGCATTGCGGGGATTAGAAACTTTCAGCCAGCTTGTCTATCGTTTGGATTCTGGAGAAGTAAGTTTGATTTTACAATTTATGATTGGTAAAATCTCAATGATAAAATACTAAGTTCAAAAAGGAATGCATTAATAATATATTTAAGGTTTTTATTAATAGTTTCTTAACTGATTAAGTGTGTAATTTTTTTTAAATTATATATAAAATTGGGAAGCAGTTTTATATGTATGTGTTTAAACATGTTTGTCTAATTGTATACAATTTGGTGGAACTAAGTATATTGCAATATACAGCTTAGGATTCTGAGGCAAGTAGGAACATTTTTTTTCAAATTTTCATATTCTCTTCATTTGCTTTCAGTTTTTCATCTTTTTATTCTTCTCACCCCGTTGTAAGGCCTTAATGTAGTCACTGAAGGGTCTTCTCCGTGACTGTATGTTGTGGTTTGTGTATGTATTTGTTTGCTGATGAAGGCTAGTCACTGCAACATCCTGTAAGTGTCATAATTGTGTTATGTAAAGCTACATTACTTTGTCCTATTTTATATTGTTTAATTGTAGTATATACTAATGTCATAACTTTGTTGTTCTGTCCATAGTTTGTCATCAACCAGACATTAGTCCAAGATTTCCCTCGATTTGCTCACAGAGGACTTCTTTTGGACACATCTCGCCATTTTGTGTCAAAGCACTTTCTTTTAAGAACATTGGTAAGTTTAACATTATTTTATTTTCTTTCTGATTTTTGAGAGAGCCAAACGTCTTACATCTTAGAAACCTTTAACTGGCTTGTCAAACAAGGTACATTACTTAATTTTGCTATAGGGTGATTTTAGAGTTACCATACTTTGTTTTTATTCCTACTGTTTATTACACAAATTAATGAACTAAATCAACATTGTCATTGCTGTTAACTATACATTAAATGTTAAACATGAACACATCTGAACTCAGTAGTAATATCTGAACATGTACACTTTGTTTTTGTACAGGATGCCATGGCACAGAACAAGTTGAATGTCTTCCACTGGCATATTGTTGATGACCCATCTTTTCCCTATGTTAGCAAAGCTTTCCCAAATCTTAGCTTGGAGGTAAAGTTCTGTTTGTATTTTGTTTTCTAGAATCATATTTGTTGTCAACTATAACACAGGTATTTTTCATAGGTAGAATGAGATGTACACATATATATTTCTCTCGTTCACTTATTCTGTTGCTGTGTGCATTTGAGAGAGAGAGAGAGAGAGAGAGAGAGTCAAATGTGTGTGAGAATGAAAGAAGCTTATTTTGTGCTTTTATTTTGTAGGGAGCGTTTAATGCAGAGAGTCACGTGTACACACCAGCAGATGTTGCAGATGTGATTGAATATGCACGAATCCTGGGAATTAGAGTCCTGGCTGAGTTTGACACACCAGGTATTTATTTCAAGTCTCTGAAATTATTTGAAGTAATTGTATGGTATCATATCTCGGGAAACTTGTACTTGGACCATATTAAATATTACTTTTAGTGATTAGTGAGGATCATCATCTCCTGTGTGTTAACAGGACCGTAAGGGGGAGCAAAGAATAGTATCACAATGTAACTTACCATGTATGTCATAAGAGGAACGAAGGATGGTTGGGCTTGGGGCTGGCTTCCTATCCAGTAGAAAAATTTTAGTCACAAAATCCAACCAATCATCGATCAATCAGGTGCCATCTCCACAATGAAGGCTGGTTGCAAAGGATCTCCACCACTGTCTCTTGCCTTGACTGTGCATTCTGTCAAGCTGATGTACGTCCATCTCTTGATGCTATCTTCCCACTTGTATTGTTGTCTACCGCATGCTCCCTTGTCCTCATCCTTGCTCTCTAGTATGCCGGAAAGCATGGGCAGTCATGACTCGCCATTTCACTCGATCACCAGAGTCATGGATCAGCTCAGTGTTCCTGTCTCATCCATGCCATGTGGCCAAGCCATCCAGGTATTTTCCTCTCGGTCTTCCTCGTGGTCTGTTCCCCTCGATCTTGCCAGTTGTCAATAAGTTCTCCAATCCATTTCTTCTCAAACATGTCCAAAAAATTTTGACTGTCTTTGTCTAATTTCTCTAATCAGTTTACGATGTTCATTTGTCTCCTGTAGTACTTGGTCATTGGTTTTTCTGTCTGTCCATGGTATTCTTTGCATTTTCCTCAGAAACCACATTTCTGCAGCCATCAGATGTTTTTCAGCTTGACTGCTCATTGTCCAAGTTTCACATCCATACAAAAGAACAGGCTCTATGTATCCCCTCAACACTCTTTTTCTTGTTTCAGTTGATATCTTTTTATTGGTCAGAATGTCTTTCATCTTGCTAAAGGCTACTTTTGCCATGGTGATTCTTATTCTAATCTCTTCAAGGCATCACTTAAGTCTTTTTTATTTCTTTCATCAACTCTCTTTTCATTCCCAATTTTTGTAGAACCACTGTATTTGATTGTTTCTGTTTCCATGAAATACAACATATTCGTCTGTATATCCACATCTCCAGGGCTTCTATGCGAATTTCTAGTTGCTTGTTCAGGCTTCCGAGCCGTACAGTAGCATTGAATATATGTAGCATTTGACAATTCTCATTTTTAATGCATTGTTAATCTCTCTAGATGTTAATACTGATTTCATGCTGTTGAAAGCATTTTTGGCTCTTTTTGATTTCTATTTGACTTCTACCATCATCTGTTATTACATGTCCAAGATAGGTGAAACTTGTTCTTGTATCTCCCCATTGACTGTGATGTTCATTGATGACCTTTTCCATTCCATTGCTAATTATCATAATAACAAATCACGGACATCAGCCATCATCTTGGAATAACCAAGCTAACCTAGAGGAAAGGAGGTTCTTCTATAAGAGGCATGAGTGGTGCGAAGAAAGCCGCAAGGAGTTTGGATCACAGATTATCTTCCTTTCACTTAGGGGAATCTCCAGAATTGTCATTTGGATTATTGGAACTGTATAAATCAACACAGGTGGTAGAGGAGATGAAATGCCATGACACTGGCATTTTGGTCCTATGTGAAACAAGATGGACAGGGACAAGCACAAAGTTTTCAAGCACAGGTGGAAAAAGTGCTGTTCTCAGGCCATACAGAGGAAAATTACCACCGAAGGTGCGGCCCTAATTATCCAAAAGGATACAGCAAGCACTGGTAGCAAGGGAAGCACTGAACTTGAGAATATTAACAGCCACAATTAGAACCACAACAAAACAAAAACAAACAAAAAAAAGTAAAAATGAACTTAATCCAGTGTTACGCACCCACAAATAAGGATGAATCAATTAAGGATACATTTTATATGAAAATCCAAAGCATTGTCAGCAGTCAAGGAAATCAAAATATCAAAATCCTGATGGGTGACCTGAATGCCAAGATAGGATCAGATAACAAGGGCTTTGAGGAGATCATGGGAAACATGGACATGAGGTTATGAATTAAAATTGAGAGATATTTGCACAGGGAATCGGTATATCATAGGCGTAAGTGCTTTTCCACATAAAAGAATTCTCAAAGTAACCTGTTCTTCACCTGATCACAAAACAGAAAACCACATATTTATCCATAAGAAATGTAGGTCTTCTTTACACGAAGTAAGAGTATTTAGAGGAACAGATGAATATGCAAATCATTATCTTCTGTAGGCAAAATTAAACTGAAGCTCAAGAGATTCGTAACATCCCATAAACACAAAAATCAATACAATACCACAGCAATCAGGAAATTAAGGAAATATTCATGGTCAGTCTCAAATAAATAACAGCCACTAAAACAAGCAGTTAATGAAGTTAGTATGGACGTCTGCTAGCAGCAGGCTAAAAATATTTGTAGCAAATTATGTTTAGAAGTACTTGGCAAAACAGAAAGAAACCAAAAAGCATGAATAATGCCAGAAACCCTTAAAAAGATAGAATAAAGAAGAAAGAAAGGAGATTTAAATAATAGCAAAACCAGAGCCAAGAAAAAATAGGCAGAAGCTAATAAGTTAAGAAGCAGATAAAGTCAGATGAAAGACAATATTAGTAATATTTCTTCTATCTCTGTTGCTAGGGTGAGTAATATTATTACTCACCCTAGCAACAGAGATAGAAGAAATAGCATCAAAAAGAAACTTAAGAGACCTTTACAATACTACAAGAAGGATAGCAGGAAAGAATTATAAACCAAGTGGACAAATCAGAAACAGAAATGGGAAAGTTCTCACTAATATTAAGGCTCAATACTTTGAGAAACTCATAAATAGACCAGCTCCAGAAGACCCTCCTGATATTCAGCCTGTAGAAGAGGAGTTTATATATCAACTGCAAGAAACCATCTAAGGAAGAGATTAGCAAATTCATCACACTACTGATGGGTGGGAAAGCTGCTAGTCCAGATGACATACCAGCAGATCCTTTAAAACTAAAATGGACACATCAACTGAATTACTGCACAGATTATTTAGAAGAGTCTGGGAAACTGAAGAAATACCTTTGTAGTGCCCCTTCATTTAGAAACCATGCTTTCCCGTAACTGTTGTTTATAAACCACTGATGTTTAATATGGCCAAGGTATATCAGTTTCTGGGGCATGTTGCTGTTTTTAAGCCAGTTTTTGTTAACCCTACCAGACCGCTGTACTGATTTTTCGGTAATTTCCTAATATGCCGCTATACCGCTGTACCTAATTTTCTGTATTTTGCCTAGTACGTGAAAAACATGTGTTACAAACTAAAAATAACCAACCAATCGTGGTCAAACCTCATGGTTAGCCATTGCAAATGTCTGCCCCCATAGGCTTGAATTGACTTTGTGTGGTTTAACACGAAAAAAATCTGAAAATTCACAATGAAACGAGCGGCTGATGAACCAAGCACTTCAACAAGAAAGCAAAGTAGGTCTAGGCTTTTCAGTCCAACAGGTGATCGATACTTTGATTTATTCAGACTGGATTTGCACAAAAAGGTGGAATATTGGTGCTAGATGAAAGGTAGACCTATTTTCTACAATGTCTCCAAGTTACATCTTATTCT
This sequence comes from Cepaea hortensis, assembly GCA_963921405.1. NCBI lineage: Eukaryota > Metazoa > Mollusca > Gastropoda > Stylommatophora > Helicidae > Cepaea > Cepaea hortensis. The sequence continues at coordinate 191,732,419 of OY992877.1, read as the reverse complement.
AACCACTTGTTTGCATGTAACTAACATTTTTCTATATCATGTTGGTTTTTTTCTATTTAATGCTAAGGAGCCCAGGTATAGGGGACAGTTAGGTTCAGGGCCTCAGGTCTGGTAGGGTTAATGTTCAGATTTTATAGAATGTCAGTATTTTTCTTCTTGATCCATTGCTGCCTAAGAATTTTTCTATAACATTTAAATTTGAAAGCTTTGGTTTTCTTCTTTCATGATTCTGAAATGATTCTGCATGTTCTCAAGATTTTTACGTCTATCAGTTTGCTGGTGTTACACCACAGACCTTAGTGATGTTTAAATATTTCAAAACCACAAAACAAGTTGCCAAGCAAGTGGAAGCCTAGAAATAATTTTCATAAGATGTAACTGTGTTTACAAAATGGAGTATGAAAGAAATGCTGAACATGACTAAGATGGCAGAGAATGGGTTGCTGAAATTAAGAACATTGGCTACATTTGGGACACCCCACAAAGGATAAAATTAACATTGCTTAGATTCAGGGCACCTTACAATAGGTAAAAGTAATTGTATAGCAAATAATGTACAAGTGTGAATAAATAGAATCTCATAAGCTCTATGTCCTCGTGTGTTGAGGTCGCTGGCTACTTTCCCATGTATTTTTATTTCCAGAGAAATGTCTTATGTTTTATGAGACTAGTTCTACACCAGAGCAGCATGTGTTTGGGAAAAAAAGTATTCCTCATCTACACAGAGTTGGTCATCCAGTGCATTAGTCACTGTGCAACCATGGCACTGTCAAAGGATGGCCTTGAGTTAGCAGAAGTGAATGAGTTACTGCCCTGCTACAGGCTGTTGGACATTACGATCACAGACTGCTGCAGAATTTATGGCCTAGAGCAGATGTTGGTTTCCACTGCAAAAATCCAAACGGAATCATTATTGATCAAAATTGTGACAGAGAGGTCAAAGTTGTGACAGATAGCTATGTCATATCAAATTCCTGAAACATATGTACATTTCATGAGAATGGTCTTTTAGCAATCACTCTACTGCATCACATGGGATTTTGTTTGTGAGCAAAACATTGTTCATTGCAGGCTTGATTATCAGCAATCACATGGCATCAATACCCAATTGAAAGGACATATTTTTTCAATCCTACGCAGATCAGAGATATATTCAGTCTTATAATGTGTCAGGCTTCTCTGAGACAGACAGGTGGCAAGGAAGGAGATAGTTATCCCAGCTCATAATGCGACAACCTAACACATCTGAGCTGGTCTCTGTGGCGAAGGGGTTATGGATGCAGTTCGTAACCCCGTATACCCTTGTTCAAAACATAGCTGTGCGCGATTTGACAGGAGACTGCTTTGCGTTGGTATTGGTGCCAATCGTTCAGAAAGCAATGGCAAACTACTGAACATAAACTTGCCAAGAGATCACAGTGGCAGAAATGCTGGTGTTGACTGCGATGTCCTGTAGAAAGGATATCTTAAAAAAAAAAACACACACACACACACATCTGAAGGTCTGTCACTACATATCCTCTAATTTATATCTGCTATGGGAAAACCTGTATCTATTTTTAAAATGTTTTGAATAATCTCCCTTTGCATAATCATTTCAAAACGTCTGCTGTATTTTTCACTTTTCTCAGACTGACTTTGCATATAGTCAGGTATTCTTTTTTATCTGTTTTAATATTGTTCATTATCTCATCTCATCATGTTCCTCTTGTACTTTGCGGTGTCGAGGTGAAGTATAAACATCGTGAGAGTGCCTGATTATGGGCTTCATGTATCGATATTCCCATGGACTCGGCTATTCCCTCCGTCCAACGTTTACGTGGTCGGCCTCTTCCTCTGTTTCCGTCTGGTCTGTACATCATTGCTTGTTGTGGTATGCTGTTGACTGGTAACCTACTTGCATGGCCAAACCATTTGACTTGCTGCTTTCTAATAAAATCTAGTGCTGCTATAACCCCCACTTTAGTCCTGATTTCTTCATTTCTGATCTTATCTCTTCTTGATACATTGAGTATTCTTCTCAGGAATCTCATTTCTGTTGTTGTGATTTTTCTTTTCTCTTTTTCTGTCATTGTCCAGGTTTGGCATTGGTAGCACAGAGTTGGTAGGAATATTGTATTGTAGAGTGCTTTCTTAGTAGTTATTGATACATGTTTGTTCTTTAGTATTGGTGCCATTTGTCCAATGAGTTGGTTTGCCTTATTGCATCTCTTTTCGATCTCGTCTTCTGATCTGCCATTTGATGATATTATACTTCCTAGGTACTTGAAACTCTTTACTTGTTTCAAAGGATGTTCATTTAGGTCAGTGGTTCTCAACAGGTGGGGAATTCCCCCCCAAGGGGGAATTTTAGGGTTTCCGGGAGGGGGGGGGGGGGGGGGGGGGGAATTAACATTATTTCAAGATCGCGTTATACAAGAACCGATTACTTGAAATTGTTTTCCCCTTCATACTGTACGGTTCTGCATGTCTAACCCTTCTAAAATTCAATTTATAAAGTAAGTAGACACACAAATCATGTTTTATGTGGACGTCTAGACTTGTTTTAATATGTGCTATTAAATTTAGCTTCCATTATTACATATACTGTGTAGGGGCGGGGACAGGATTTTTAGGTAGGAAATACGAAAGGTGGGAACAGCGTTCTGAAAATATGGTGAAGGGGGGCACGAGCCAAATTTTTAGGTAGGAAATACGAAAGGGAGGGGGGAATGACGTTCTGAAAATATGGTGAAGGGGGCACGGGCGAAAAAAAGGTTGAGAACCACCGGTTTAGGTGAATTGTTGTTTTTTCTTCTTTAGTTATAGTCATAACCTCTGTTTTGCTTGTGCTAATTTTCATGTTATGCTCCCCACACATTTTGTTTAGACTATTCATGTGGTCTTGTAATTCAGCTTCTGATTTTGCTATTAGTGCTTGGTCGTCCGCAAATAGGAGTTCTCTAATGGTTAGATATGCAGATGGTTCTTCTTCTGTGGTCTCATCATGCAGTATTCTTGCGGTCTCTGTTTGGCTGGTTTCTTTGCATGTGTTGTCTATATATGTTATGAACAAGAGAGGGGACAGGACACTACCTTGTCGTACTCCAGATCTTATGGTGGAGGATTCTGAGTGTCCTCCAGTTGCTCTCACTATGCATTCACTGTTGTTATATAAGCTTCTACATAGGTTTGTTAGATGTGTACTCACACCATATTGTTTGATTTCCCACAGCTTGTTTCTATCTACTCTATCAAATGCCATTTTTTGGTCGACAAAGGCCAAGTAGTGTTTCATTGAATTGGCTGCTGGGGATTGGGACGGAGCGCTTATGGGAATGTCCCGAATGCTGTGATGTCGGTTCCTAAATCAATCAATCAATCAATCATTGAATTCGATTGATTTTTCTATAAGTTGTCTAAGAGCAAAAATGGCATCTGTGCATCCTTTGTTTTTCCTAAATCCAAGTTGTGTTTTGCTTAGCTGGGGTTCTATAGTAGTTCGTAGTCTTTTCTCAAGAATTTTGCAAATATTGTTATTAGATGTTTTTGCAGTGATTTGCTGTTAGCAGTATATTTCAAGTTAAACTGAATTAAGATGTCTTGGTAGATTATATTTTCTTGTGTATTTGATGTATGTTTGTATCTTTTATGTGGCTAAGAACATTCTTGGTTTAACATGTTTATGTAATCTACTGTAATTCAACACTTCCCACCACTACCACCTCCCCCATAAAAAGTAAACTAATTAAAATAAGCAAAAGTGCGTTTAAGAATTATTTTGTTTCTTTTTACAGGACACACAGAGTCTTGGGGCAAAGGTCAGCCAGGGTTTCTCACTGAGTGTTTCTCAGATGATACATTTAATGGAAACTACGGACCTGTAGATCCCACTACAAACACTACATATTCATTCCTATCCAAATTTTTTTACGAAATAAGCCAAACTTTCCCGGATCATTATGTTCATCTAGGTGGTGATGAGGTTTCCTTCGACTGCTGGTAAGCATATCGCTAAATAATCTTTTGGCAGACTTTTTATCTGTTGTAATTATTATTTAAAGCTCAGGGTAATTGTATTTTGGCCTATTACTTGTAGTTTAGTGATGAGGTTTCAGTCGAATGCTGGTAAGCATATCATTAAACTATCTGTTGGCAGACCTTTTGTCTGTTGTAATAAATTATTTAAATTCTGGATAATTGTATTGTGGCCTCTTCAGTGTAGTTCTGGTCTCTGTGGCTAAGGGCTTGCGAACGCAATTTGTGAGCCCGTATACCCGGGTTCGAAACACGGCGGTGCTGGTTTTTTCGGAAAAGGTATAGGGGCCGATCGTTCAGAAAGCAATGGCAAACTACTGAACGTAACACTTGCCTAGTACATCAACAGCAGCTGAAAAAATGCTGGTGTTGACTGCAACGTCCCGTAAGGGATACGCAACACAATTTTTTTTTTTTTTACAGATTTAACCAGAAATAATTAAATTCTACAGTACAGTGTATCCTTTCAGATATAGAAGTTTTACTGGCAGGTCATACCATTTTGATAATAGTGTCTGTGTTGACTGGAGAAACAGCCACATTTTTTCTGTTGAATAGCTTTAGCAAAATGTGGGTTAAACAAGAATTATAAAAATAGCAAGATGTGAGATCATCAGGAGTCTGCCATTTGGCATAATGGTAGGTGAGCATGGCAGAGATTTTGTCTCATTCTCATCTCCCACCCCAATGTTATACTTATTCATTGGTTTTTTTTAACCTATGGATCCAGTGCAAATGGTAAAGAAACATTCTTGTTTCTTTGTTTACTTGTTTGAATAATTTACAGTGTAGTGGAGATGTTGTCTTCTTGTTATGTCCCACCCCAAATCCTTTGATATTATACCTATTCATTGCTTTCTTACCTATGGACCCAGTGCACATGGAAAAAAAAAAATTCTAGTTTCATTGTTTATTTATTTGAATAATTTACACAATGTAGCTCTGTCGGTTTCATTCACTTTGTTGTAGCATTATGTATTTTGGTTATAATTATAAGTGTGTACAATCGCTTGGCCTGCTGACCCAGAGGTCATCTTGGAATCCCCTTTGAGACAGGGGTTTGTTTTCATTCACCTGGGCTCCCGTGTCCACCCAAACTAAGAACGGGTCAAGTGCCTTGCCAGCTGGCGTAAGCATTCATGACTCTCCACAGAACCCCCTTTGGTGTTCTGTATCAATTCTGCTCACGATATTCCTCCATACCACTGTCTCAATCCATCCAGCATCATTTCTCTTGGTCTGCCTTTGCCTCTCTTCCCCTCGATCTTTCCAGTTGTCACAATGTTCTCCAATGTCTTTCTTCTCATCACATGACCAAAGAAAGCTGTTTGTCTCTTTCTTATTGTTGTATATAGTGTTCTAGTTTCATTAGCCTCTTTCAAACAATCGTTAATTACTCTGGCAGTCCAAGGAATTCACAACAATCGTCTCAAAAACCACATCTCTGTTGCTTCTGAGATCTTCCTAATTTGTTCATTTACATTTCAAGATTCACTGCCATACAGCAAAACTGGTTCCATATAGCATTTCAACACTCTTTTTTCTTATATTCATTGATAGGGACTTATTGCATAAGATACTCTTCATTTTCTGACATGCTGCTTTTGCTTGCCCTGTTCTGCTCTTAATCTCGAAGAATGGGTACCAGGACATTTTTGGGGAAGTTTGGGCAGTCAACGTGATATTGACCACATCATCCAGTGGGTGCCAATTGATCAAAAAGTATGGGGCTAGCACCATATGTCCTGGGCACCTCATGGTCTGAAAAGTTGCCCTTTACATTTTACTTGACATCAAAATAATTATTCTCTAGATTCTCTGAGTGTCTGAATGATGTCTTCTTCGTCTTAAAGTGCCCTGCCAGCTGGCGTATTCGTTCTTGTCTCTCCACATATCTCGGTCTTTGGTGTTATGGATCAACTCTGCTGCTGATATTCCACCATTCCACTGTCTCTTGCCATCAGTAGCTGGATGATAGTCTGGTGTCATCTTAGGCTCATGACTGTCTCTACCAGACAAGGATGTCCTAAGACAGCCATTAATGTTGTTCACTGCCTCTGATATGTGACTATCCATGAAATCTTGGGAAGATAATGTAGTGATTTCCCCTTGACTTCTACATCCACATGGGGGTCTTTTACCTCTACCTGTGACAGCCATTTCTGAGTGCCCTGCTCTGTTCAGCAGCTAGTTGTCCACTTATCCCAGTGGATACTTGATCCCCAGAGCTGTATTTGCCCCACCATGGTGTGTTTTCCACCCTCTACCATTGTGAGGTGCAATTGGGATTTTCCCTTCCTAAAGTTATGGTCTATGATGGGTAAAAGTCTCCAGTACTTTTAGAGGACTTAATGGTTTAGTTTCATTTAAATCTTTGTCTGATTTCAAGCATACTTATCTGCTAAATATGTTCTACAGAATACAGAGCATATCATTTGAAAATTGTCTTTTAAACTTTTAAGTCTTTTTTATACAGACATTAAGGGTGAAAAATCCTATAATAAATGTTATGTATTGACTGAGCCCAACCCACAGTTTCTCAAGTTGATTTGTTGCTGAGTCATGAAAATGTCTTTGTTCACTCTCATATAGTGAGTCTGTGACTAAGAAAGAAAGTTTACAGTCTGTCTCAAGTTTCTCAGGTTACGCAACTTTTCCTTTGGATTTGGTCAGCTATACCATCGTCCTGCCTCTCTTGCAACTGACAGTTTTAGGGGATATCTTCTTCTTCTTCTTCTGCGTTCATCCAGAGAGTTTGTCGGATGTGATTGCATTGTGCCTGTTTACAGCAGAGATGCGTTCTTGTGCTGATAGGCAGACACATCCGACTTCTGCGGGCATTTGTTGACCGGGTTAACCTTCCCGGGGTTTTAGTGGATATGTTCCATGCTTGTTTGTCTTATCCACATAGCCGCGTCTGTTCAACTTTTGGTTAGAGCAAGCTTTATTAGTTTCTGGTGGACTGTTTCAAATCTCAGGTAAATTACTCCGCAAACAATACATCATCATTGATATAAATATATATGCTTTAATTATTTGGCTTAAGCATAAATGGTATTGTGACAAATATTTACAACTTGGCTGTTATATGCAGTAAAACATGGCAGTGACAGGGCCTTTGGGAGAATTTGAAATGTAAAAATAGAACATACTGAAACAGTACATAACATAGCAGTGAATGTCATGAGGTTTCATGTTAAATGTATTGCTATTCCATATTAAGTATTTCAATTTTGTCTTAAATGTTTTGTTATTTCATGTTAAATATATTGCTGGTATCTGAGGAGAAAATGAACCTGTAGGTCTACCCAAAGATTTATGATGCCAGTTTGTAAGCAGTAATTGGTCAGGGTAAATGAAACTGTTAGAAAATGTATGCATTGTCAAGAATGTATTGATGTTTTTCCTTCTTCCCTCAGGCAGTCTAATCCATCAGTTCAAAAATTTATGAAGGAGATGAGCTTTGGCAAGAACTATGCCAAACTTGAGCAGTACTACATGCAGAAGTAAGAACTGCTTTCAAATGAGATATTTAAGTGAACATCACCATTGAATCTAGTTTTCAACAGTCGTAATTATTTTTAATTTCTAATTACGTTTTTGGTTTATGCTAAAACTCGGGGTTATTCAGTACATGTGCTTTCAGGTATTATCTGTTGAAAATACAAGTACTCATGTGTATGTCCCAGTAAAGAATGTTGGGTATATAGTGATAGTCCAAATGTGCTGGTGTTATCACACAAGAAGTGATATAATCAGTTACCATGCACAGATGTGGTGCACTTCTAATTCACTAACTACCAGATTAACTTCCATTCCCTAAAGGTTTTGCCGTTATTTTTAATTTCTTATTACCTTTTTTATCTGATGTTAAAACTTGTGCTTATTTAGTACATGTACGTTTAGGTATTATGAGGGTAAGTTAATAAGTAAGCCACAAATGGCTGTAGAAAAATAACTAAATATGATAACAACTTGAAACCAGTTTATTTTTATATATACATTGTCCCTTTATTTCTCAACATAATTTCCACCAACATTGATGCATTTGTCCCATCGCTTTATCAGTCCTCCCAAACCGGCTGCATAGAACTGGGTGCTCTGTTTTCTAAACCATGTTTTCACTTTACATTCAACGTTGGCTTAATTCGCGAAATATCTCCCGCCAAGGTGGGTTGTTAGTGTTTATGCTGACTAATGTTTGTCCTGTAATGCATAGCTGGGTAGAAAGAATTAGAGGAGGAGTCAATAAGTAAGTCACACAGATTTGTGGGATGGCTAGTAAATGAAAACAGCAAGCATTTCGATGCAGCTGGTTTGGAAGGACTGATAAAACGATGGGATAAGTGCATCAATGTTGGTGAAAATTAAGTTGAGAAATATAGGGACAATATTTGTATAAAAATGAATTGGTTTCCAGTTGTTATCATACTTAGTTACTTTTCTACAGCCATTTGTGACTTACTTATTAACTTACCCTCGTATCGTTTGAAAACACAGCCATTAAGGCTTGTCAGGTAAATGGTGCTAAGTCCACACTTTTTAGTACCATTACACAAGGGGTGATATAGTCGGTTATCATGCACAATGGTGGTACATTTCTAATTCGCTAACTACCAAATTACCTATTCCAGCCCCCAAAGGTTTTGCACAAAAATCTTCATTTGTTTTTTCATTTTGCCACTAAAAGATACTACTGAATGCCACTTGTGTTGCGGAAGTTACCACTGGGATAGCCAGATTTCTTTAATATGCACTGATCAAGCGTAGAAATTAAAATTACACATGACAAATTTGGGACGCATAGAGACAAGCCATTCATACATCACATGCTGCTAGATACTGTGGAGACAAGCCATTCATACATCACATGCTGCTAGATACTGTGGAGACAAGCTATTCATACATCACATGCTGCTAGATACTGTGGAGACAAGCCATTCATACATCACATGCTGCTAGATACTGTGGAGACAAGCCATTCATACATCACATGCTGCTAGATACTGTGGAGACAAGCCATTCATACATCACATGCTGCTAGATACTGTGGAGACAAGCTATTCATACATCACATGCTGCTAGATACTGTGGAGACAAGCCATTCATACATCACATGCTGCTAGATACTGTGGAGACAAGCCATTCATACATCACATGCTGCTAGATACTGTGGAGACAAGCTATTCATACATCACATGCTGCTAGATACTGTGGAGACAAGCCATTCATACATCACATGCTGCTAGATACTGTGGAGACAAGCCATTCATACATCACATGCTGCTAGATACTGTGGAGACAAGCCATTCATACATCACATGCTGCTAGATACTGAAAGTTATTACAGTACAGCTGCAGAGTAAATTTTAATTAATTTGTTATTTTGTAAACTAGATGTATGTGTATATTATTTTGTAAACTAGATGTATGTGTATAATATTTTGTAAACTAGATGTATGTGTATAATTGCAGCTGTAGTCTCTCAACAAAAATAAGCATGAAGAAAATGATACACTCTTGCCAGTTTATACCAAATTCTCATGTTCCATGGTACTTAATGCCTTTGTCATGGTAATATTAATGTACAATATCCATTAATGAGTTGCAATTTTCCAAGAATGTAACACATAGACAACTATTTATATTTGTAAATGGGATCTGTCATATGTTCATTTTCAAAGTTCCTGGGAGATGGGCAATTTATTATCACTACTGTTGCTATCATTCCTATCAGGGAAATATTTAATCACCATTCATGCTGTGTTTGTTCCTTCACCATTGGTAAATGTACATACATGTGTTTAGTACAGTGCTGACCCATAACATACAGTTGACTGCTAGTGAAGGTCAAACACCTCTCTCATCTCATCATCTCATCTGTTCCTCTTGTACCTTGCGGTGTCGAGGTGAAGTATAAACTTCATGAGAGTGCCCGATTATGGGCTTCATATATTGACATTCCCATGTATTCTACTATTCCCTCTGTCCAACGTTTACGTGGTCGGCCTCTTCCTCTGTTTCCATCTGGTCTGTACATCATTGCTTGTTGTGGCATGCTGTTGACTGGTAACCTACTTGCATGGCCAAACCATTTGACTTGCTGCTTTCTAATAAAATCTAGTGCTGCTATAACCCCCACTTTAGTCCTGATTTCTTCATTTCTGATCTTATCTCTTCTTGATGCGTTGAGTATTCTTCTCAAGAACCTCATTTCTGTTGTTGTGATTTTTCTTTTCTCTTTTTCTGTTCAAACACCTGGTTATTATATTAGTAAGTCAGTTGATGAGCATTGTCTTATCATCATCATCATCATCAAGTTAGTCAGTTGGAATTGAACTCCTCATGTCATTCCACTGTCCCCTATCCTCAGCAACTTCTTCAGCTCTGCGTAAGTATGAACTTCACTCTGCTTGCAAGCCTCTGTGATGTAGTTGTTTTGGACATCATCTGTATTCTTTTGCCCTGAATTACACTGTCCAGCACTTTCAATAGAAGACGTCTATTTGACCAAACCACGATCCATCCATCCATCATGTGCCATGCCGGTAAGCGTGGGCGGTCATGTTCTGCCATCTCACTCGATCAACAGAGTCGTGGATCAGTTCCGTGTTTTTGTCTCGACCATGCCACAAGGCCAAGCCATCCAGATACTTGTTTCTAGGTCTTCCCCTTGGTCTGTTCCCCTCGATCTTACCAGTTGTCACCAAGTTCTCCAAATCATTTCTTCTCATAACATGCCCAAAAAATTGTGACTGTCTACGTCTACTGTCTCTGATCAGTTTACGATCTTCATTTGTTTCTTGAAGGACTTGTTCATTGGTCTTTCTGGCTGTCCATGGTATTCTTTGCATTTTCCTCAGAAACCACATTTCTACAGCCATCAGATATTTTTCAGCCTGGCTGCTCATTGTCCAAGCTTCATATCCATATAAAAGTACAGGTTCTATGTAGCATCTCAACACTCTTTTTCTCGTTTCAATTGACATCTTTTTATTGGTCAGTATGTTTTTCATCTTGCTAAAGGCTACTTTTGCCATGGCGATTCTTGTTCTAATCTCTTCAAGGCATCTCCCATCAGATGTTATTACTGTTCCGAGGTAATTGTACCTATTCACTTGTTGAAGAGTATTCCCATTTACTTGTATATTACACTGTGGTATTTCGTTCTTCTTAGTGACGACCATAATCTGTGTCTTTTTACAATTTAATTCTAACCCTTGTTGTTCACTATGTGTAACAACCGCATCTACTAAATTTTGCAGGTCCTGTTCATTGTCTGCAATCAAGACTGTATCATCTGCATATCTAATGTTATTGATGCATCGTCCCCCAATGTTGATTCCTTCCATATTTTCAATATTTCTGAAAATATTTTCACTGTACAGGGAAAACAGATCTGGAGACATTACACATCCCTGTCTCACACCTCTCTTAATAGGCTGATATTGGCTTACTTCATTATCAACTCTTATTGCAGCTTGTTGTTTCCAATATATGTTTTTTACAAGTCTAAGGTCTTTCCCATCAATTTGTAGATCTTCAAGCATCCTTATCATGTTGACATGTCTCACTTTATCAAAAGCCTTTGTGTAGTCAATGAAGCAAAGGTGTAGATCTTTGTTTACTTCTATAGAACGTTCGATTACGGTTCTCAGTATATACACAGCATTTACTGTACCCTTGCCTACTACAAACCCACATTGTTCTTCTCCTATTTCAGGTTGTATTTTCCTCCTAACTCTTTGCATGATAATTCTTAGCAAAATCTTCGTGATGTGACTCATTATACTAATTGTTCGATGTTGATCACATTCCAAGGCTCCTGATTTCTTTGGGATTGCAATAAATACAGAATTACATAACTCATGAGGTATGTTTCCAGTATCATATATTGTATTAAGCAGACTGGTAACTTTATCTATTCCATATTCTTCTAAAGCATTAATCATTTCTGTTGTGACGCTGTCTGGACCGGGGGTTTTGCCAGATTTCATATGATTAAGAGCATTCTGAACCTCCATCTTCAAAATTGCTGGCCCTTCATTGTTATTTTGAACAATATATTGTTCGTCTCTGCTATCGTCATAAAGGTTTTTCACGTAATCTGACCATACATGTAAAATCTGATCTTTTTCTATTATGACTCTTCCATCTTTTGTCTTTAGGCAGCCTGCTGATGTACGTGTTCTTTGATTAGTAATCTCCTGAATTCTTTTGTGCATTAGTTTCGCATTTTTACTGTTGTGTTGTTTTTCAATTTCTCTGCAATTTTTCTCAAGCCATGTTTCTTTAGCCTCCTTACATAAGGTTCTGACTTTTCTGTGAATTTCTTCATATTTGGCAGGATTATTTTTGTTCTGTCAAACCACGATAACGCACTTTTTATCTGACATGCAGTTTAGTTGTTTTTTTTTTTATTTCCGTGATTATTTTAATACAGAGCGTGATACATAGAGCCTGTTCTTTTGTATGGATCTGAAACTTGGACAATGAGCAGTCAAGCTGAAAAGCATCTGATGGCTGCAGAAATGTGGTTTCTGAGGAAAATGCAAAGAATACCATGGACAGACAGAAAAACCAATGACCAAGTACTACAGGAGACAAATGAACATCGTAGACTGATTAGAGAAATTAGACGTAGACAGTCAAAACTTTTTGGACATGTTATGAGAAGAAATGGATTGGAGAACTTAGTGACAACTGGCAAGATAGAGGGGAACAGACCAAGAGGAAGACCGAGAGGAAAATACCTGGATGGCTTGGCCACATGGCATGGACGAGACAGGAACACTGAGCTGATCCACGATACTGGTGATCGAGTGAAATGGCGAGTCATGACCGCCCACGCTTTCCGGCATGGCACATGATTGATTGATTGATTATTTTAAAATGTCATTGGAAGATACCAGTTCAAACTAAATAAGACAATTTTAGCTTTTTAACTTAAATTTGACTGAAAAGGTCTTACAATAATATAGACCAAGAAGTAGAAAAATACTGTGGAAAAAACTGGCTCATATATAGTATTATGTCTCAGACACTGAAATACTTTAGCCATATTAAATGTCAATGGTTTGAAAGAACACTGTGTTAAAAAGGCATGGTTCCTTGAAGAAGAGGCAGGCAACCAACAGAAAAATGGACACTGGAAATTTCAGACACCTTCGGCAGAAAAATGCAGAAGGAACAGGAACTGGCAACGGCTCAAGAATCTTGTCAGCAAGCCATGATGAAAGCAGTGTTCTGTGAAGGACCTGCTTCATGAAGATGGCGATGAATTAGGTTTTTATTTGGCTTGCTTCTTTAAGTGTAATGTTTAAGTCAAACTTTTCTTTGCCAGTGACTGAATTGAATTGTTACATTTTAATGTGTTTCATGTTGTCTTTTGTTAGCATTTTCACCTGACAAAATCCTTTTTTGGAATATTTTTAGTTATAGTTTTCACTTTCACCCAATTTTAATTATAATTCATATACACACATTCATTTTGTTATTGGATTAGTGTTTGTTGATTTCATAATCTTTTTAACTTTGCTTTAGAACTGTTGATCTTTTGTTTCCAGACTTCTGGAAATAGTTGGAGGTTTGCAGAAAGGTTACATTATCTGGCAGGAAGTTGTGGACAATGGTGTCAAGGTACGGCTTGGTTTATCACAACAAAACTATACATAAAAACACAAGATTATTGCATATATAAAAGTACAGACAATCTCATGACAAATACTGTTGCATGGGGTCTGAAGTATTAAGCCACTATATATACCCAGTTATTGTATGTTGGATGACCAGCGCCCTTCTTCGCCAGCTTTCTGTCCCAAGACAGTCATAAAACTATTGAATACCCATGTTACTGTGGTAATGCAGTGGTTAGTGCACTTGCTTTACAAGACAGTCATAAAACTATTGAATACCCATGTTACTGTGGTAATGCAGTGGTTAGTGCACTTGCTTTACAAGACAGTCGTAAAACTATTGAATACCCATGTAAGTGTGGTAATGCAGTGGTTAGTGCACTTGCTTTACAAGACAGCGGTTCAGGTTCAATCCTCCATCAGTGGCAGGGTTCCTGTTTTCCACCACTATGGTTCTTAGGTTTTTTTTTGTTTTTTTTTTAATGTTGCATATCCCTTACAGGATGTTGCAGTCAACACCAGCATTTTTCAGCTGTTGTTGATGTACTAGGCAAGTTTTACGTTCAGTAGTTTGCCATTGCTTTCTGAACGACCGGCTCCCATACCAACACGTTATAACACAATGCGACACGGTCTGCTGCACAAATCAGTCGCAGCTGAGTTTTGAACACCTGTTAAGCGGCTCATGAACCGTGTTCGCAAGCCATTGGCCACGGAGATCGGCTCTTAGGTTACCCAGCCACATACAATGGGAACTGGGTCATTTTGAGAATTTCTGGGAAGGTAAGTGGTACTTACACACCAACAGTGTCTCCATCTTTCTGCTGGTCCCCGGCCTCCTCTTTGAGGAACCATGCCTTCCATCACACTGTTCTTTCAAACCACAGACATTCCTCTCAATGAGGAAGGAAATATGCTACCCAAAGGCAGTCTATTTCTTCATTTTATCCTCCGGTGGAGCATAGATCCTCAACCAAATCACTCCAAGCCTTCCAGTTTTGTTTACGTCTGCTGCACCAACCCTCCATGTCCTCCACGTATTATACATTGTCTGATTTTCTTCTCAGTGTGTTGTTTAGGTCTCTATTTCTTTTGCCAGCTCTGGGGTGAATGGGTTACAAGTGCAATTTGTATTCCTGCATACCGCAGCTGCGGATGATTTCAAAGCACACCGCCCTGCATTGGTTTTTATACAATAGTATGCGTACTGGTCATTAAAAAAGCAATGGCAAACTACTGAACATAAACTTGCCCAGGAAACACAAACAGCCAAAATATTCTGGAGGTGACTGCTACGAGATACATAAGGATATGCACCTATTTCTTTTCCACTGTGGGTTCCAGTGGAATATTTTAGTTATACTATTAGCAGGCTTTCTCCGTGTGTGTCCTGTCTAGAGCCAAGTCAATGCCCTGATTACTATGTTGGTATATAAATACACTAACCACTATGTTGGTATATAAATACACTGGCCTCTATGTTGGTATATAAATACACTAACAACTATGTTGGTATATAAATACACTAACCACTATGTTGGTATATAAATACACTAACCACTATGTTGGTATATAAATACACTGGCCACTATGTTGGTATATAAATACACTAACCACTATGTTGGTATATAAATACACTAACCGCTATGTTGGTATATAAATACACTGGCCACTATGTTGGTATATAAATACACTAACCACTATGTTGGTATATAAATACACTGGCCACTATGTTGGTATATAAATACACTAACCACTATGTTGGTATATAAATACACTAACCACTATGTTGGTATATAAATACACTAACCACTATGTTGGTATATAAATACACTAACCACTATGTTGGTATATAAATACACTAACCACTATGTTGGTATATAAATACACTAACCACTATGTTGGTATATAAATACACTAATCACTATGTTGTTATATAAATACACTGACCACTATGTTGTTATAAATGTTGGTATAAAAAATACACTAACCACTATGTTGGTATATAAATACACTAACCACTAAGTTGGTATGTAAATACACTTACCACTGTGTCGGATGTAAATATACTAACCATTATATTGAATGCGTAAATATACTGATCACGATGTTGAGTGTGTAAATTCATTGAACACTGTGTTAGTATGTAAATATACTGACCACTATATTGAGAATGTAAATGCACTGACCACTATACTGAGTATATAAATACACTTATCACTATGTTGATGTCAACAAACTTAAGTCGACTGCTCTTTCTTTTCATTCATACTGACATCTGAAGGTGAACAAAGGAAAAGAAGAAGTGTGTGTCAAATGAGTATTATGACAGGACATTAAATATCAGGAAATAAAAACAGTTAGGATTGTGTAACTCCTGCGAAAAAGTGAGAGATACTAAATGGAGACAGTGTACATACCTTTTGCAGGAGTTACATGTACCTGTTTATATTTCCTATTGTTATACCTTGCTGCAGCCGTAACTTCTCTGACCTATTATTATTCAATAACACCACCTCTGTAACCACACCTTGGCATACATTCCTGTAGGTTAGTTAGTCGACAGATCATCCTCATTGCAAATTGAACCATTCAGTCCATAAGTGCTCGGATCCCCTCAGTAAATCCTGCAGCATGTAGCGGCACACGTTCTGTGTTAGTTTATTCATCTTCTTTGGCTTCCCGCATAGTGTTCTTGTCTGGCCATACCTCTTTTAACTTTCTGTAGGTGCTGAATGATACTGTTGTTCACGTGTGGAAGGATGACTGGGAGAAGGAGATGAGCCAAGTCACTCAACTGGGCTACCAGACACTGTTATCTTCATGCTGGTACATCAATCATATATCTTATGGTAGTGATTGGAGCCCGCTCTACACATGCGACCCACAAAACTTTAATGGTAATTATGGTTTCATGTTTCACTCCATCCCTTTGTCTGTAGTTTTTGTATTGAATTTGTCAGAACTGCCGAAATGATACTTACTTTATGATTGTCTCTTTCATTGAATACTTTTTTTTTTTTTTTTTGTGAGTCGGCTTAACCCTTTACAGGGCAGACGCTTGTCCATTTTGTAACCCTGAACGGGCAAGATTTTTTCAGGTTTGGAAAAAGTTCGGGTCGCGTTAGTAAAAACATCACAAATAAGGTGTTAGTCAACCGATTTTAGTTAAATAAACAACACAATGAAGGGAAAAGCATGCAGAATATGTTACTCACGTGATTGTTGCCGGTAATCCATACGTGAACACAAATATTTACGAAATATGGCATGTTGTTTGTGATTTTCCGTCACCTATACGGCAATATACAAACACATTTTCAGAATCATAATCACTTTCTTTAAAGTCCGACTCACGACTGCTAATGCAAAGTAATGCTTTGCACTGATATCTAGCTCCGATTAATAGTCAACTTCGTGCCTTTTAATGTCATTTAAAATGAACCTAGCGAAATCTCGGCTATCACTTGAAGAATCGCCTAAATCCATTTTGAAAAACAGCGTAAAAATCCCGAAAACTATCAAAAATTGTCCTTAAAAGTCCGTTCAAATTGATACTATCACGTTTACAAATGGCGGCCACGTTGTCAAGCTGTAGGCGAAAGCGAAAGTAGCCGTCGGAAGTGTCGGAAAGCCGAGAGATCGCGATTTTACAATGCATAATAGTATCGGCCGGAATCGGACGCTACGTATCGTTTTATGGCATCGGCCGGAATCGGACAATGATCTCAAAATGGGAATAGTTATAGCATAATGATATATAGATGTTTGAATCTCTTTCCACTCAGAATTTACATTTTTCATCCTCATTCAAATGAATGTTTTGTGTGCCCATTCCACTTCATTCTTAACTCTTTCGCTACCGTGATCCCATCTGTGGACAGGATGGATTTGCTGTAATGGCAGTCCGCCCTTTTCGTCCCACAAAATGATCAGTGGTTTATTTCATATATTTCTGCTCCGTTTCGGAAGTTTAAGTTACAGTAAACTGAAAAGTCGTACAGCCGAAAGATTTCTACGCCATGTTTATGAGGTCAAACGTTTTCTAATGTTGGATTCTTGTGAATTTTCAGTTTTAAGGTAGTGTTAATTTGTTTTTTCACAATGGAAACGCCCACCAGTTTGCGTCCACGTAGTATGACTTGAGATCAAGCTAGATTATTGTTTATAACTGTTTTAAACAATAGTGATTCCCTTATCAGTGAATATTTAGAAAGAATTTTTAGTTGTGTCTAAAGTTTTAGCACGTGGTGATAAAGAAAAACCAGTGAATGTTCGTCAACAACTGAGTGTTTGACAACGAAGCACGAATGGCTGAAGTTTACGTCTGTCATTATTGCTATGGGACTTGATCCAAGACCATGTATCAAAGACTACTGGTGTACAAGTGCATATTTATATACTCCTTGGTATGCCACTGCCACTACGTTTCCCAGTAATCAATTAGAAAATTATAATATATTTATCACACCATGTTTCATGTATGTCAACCTGAGGGTACCCACACAAAAAAAAAAAAAAAAAAATTGATCCTCTTGTTGACATGATTCTGAAGAATATCCAGGAAGCATTTTACCCATTTGAAAATGTGTCCATTGATGAAATGATTATTTGGTGGAAGGGCTAAATAAAGCTAAAAAAAAAAACATGCATTGTTGTCTCTACCAAGTCTGTAGTTAGAACTGTTGAGAGCGGATTGCGAAAACCGCAAAGCAAGCCGAAGATGGTCTCCATGAAAATAACACGGCGATGAATGGCTGCGACAGAATGGACCAAATGGTTGGATATTATAATATCCATGATAGGAAAACCATTAAGTGGTGGAAGAAGATCTACTACTAGATCTTTGAAATTGCACAGATCAATGCTCACATCCTACATTCCATATGGCAAACAGAGAAAGGAGGATAAAAATTGTTATAGAAGGATTTCAAGTAAAGGAAAGTGCTCATCGCAAAGTAGCTCAGAGTATTCCTGAAAGTTTGACACTCTGCCTGCCGAAGAATTTCAGTCTGTTGCAGGAAATTATGCCGAAAGATTTACATGAGCCAAGCATTTAATTTAATGAATTATAATAGAAATAATATAATATAAATAATAGAATTTGTCGGTGTCAATAGAGACTGTGTTTTTTGCAGCACTCGAACTAAACGACACATATCATCGTTTGTTTGCTCCGGCTGCACTAATAGACCAGACTTGTGCGCCAAAGTTTGCTTTGCAGCCTATCACAAATAGACTGCCACATATAGTAAATAAAAACAAACAGACATGACAATTAAATGTAAATCTGCCAAGTGTTTTCCTAACTTTTGTCTGAAAAATGAAAAATACATGATTCAGAATCTGCGGCAAAACTTCTTTTCGGATGATTGATTCGGAGCAATTGTATTTATAGTTTAGAAAAGTGTTGTTTGTGCAGTAAATTCAACAGGATTAGCAGTGATCAGGATATTGGATAACAACGCCCCCTTGGTAAGTACAATGTTTACATTATTTTTACCTACTTTTGTCCAATTATTTTACAAATTATATTATTATTTTTATTTTATTTACAACCTAAAGCAGAAATTCTCCTACCAACATATTCCTTGTGCAATCCCCTTTATTTTGATATATAATACAACATTTCTGCTACAATTCTAACCATTTTCATAACATTATTGCGACATACACCAACTTCCAGATTGCGGCCATTAGTTTTTTTAATTTTTGTGACAAAGACATGGTTCAGAATATGCACCAAAACTTCCTTTTGGGTGATTTAAATGAGCAATACTGTTTATATTCTTGAAGACAAGTGGTGTTTGTTTGATTATTCAGTAAATTAAACATGATTAGCAGTATAGGAGTGTAGAAAACACCTTATAAGTGCAGTTTTTTAAATAATTTTTACCTCTTTAATTTCAGTTGTTATTATTAAACCTCTCATTATTGTCATAATATTTGTAACCTATCAATTAATTATTAACACTGTCATGTTCCTTGTGCAATCCTCTTTAATTTGATATGTAATACAATAGATCTGCTACCATCTTAACCATTTTAAAAGCATTATTGTAACACACCCCTAGTTCCAATTTTCTGCCATAAATTTCTGTTTGGTCACAGCCCAGTTTTTGTTTGGTAGTGAAAGAGTTAAATTATGTATTTCCTTCTGCTATGTTTGTTTTTTTGAGTCTTATCTAATTGCTTGGTCTTTTTTTTTTTTGCTTTTCCAGCATCACATATGCTGTGCTGGACAGGACAGGACATTAACTGAGAAAAACTGATAATAGTATAGCAAGGAAGTCCTCTCTCTGGGACCAGCAAGGGAAACAAAATAGATGGAGACCTAGAAGCACAAGAAGAAGAGAATTCGAGACAGATAAATAATATTCGAACAACAAAGACACAAACAATAGATTGTGCGGTTTATTTCCTGGTATAATTTGCTGCATCTCGCCAGGTACATACTGCAGAAATCACACAACATAAAATAAAGTGTAATACAGTTTAAAATTACCGTGGTAGAGATTTGAAATTACTGAGTGAATATATGTATATTTCAGCTTGAAGGATTTATCTAATTATTTTATGTTGTGTGATTTCTGCAGTATGTACCTGACTAGATGCAGCGAAATATGCCAGGCAATAAATTGTGCAATCTATTGTTTGTGTCTTCGTTATTCAGATAAATAATAGTGGGAGGATATGGAGGAAGTTGCAGGAAATAGCAAAAGATAAAATGGCATGGTGTGATTTAGTTGAGGCCCTTATGATGGATAAAGTGCAGAAGAGGAGGAATGAAACTACACTGCCCTACGAGGGAAAGTGTCCATGACATAATAACGTTCACATTTTATGTATAATTCCAAATGTGTATGTAATATAATAAATGTATGGTTACTCAAATGGAAAGAATAAAGAAAAACACACAAGTACAATTAACTATAAAGCAGTCAGTCTGTGCTTGTCATAAAGCTGAACTACATGTTATTCATTTCACTGTAAACATGTATGTGTGTTTGTGACTGTGTACACTAAAGAATGCATGAAAGTACATGAATTCAGTTGTCATAATTTTAATGAAGTTACATTCATATATTGTGTAACAAGAGACTTAACGGGAACTAACCGCTTCCATGTCCACTGTTGTGACCAGGTACTCGGAAGCAGAAGAACCTTGTTATAGGAGGGGAGGCCTGCATGTGGGGAGAGTGGGTGGACAACACAGTAGTACTCTCCAGAACATGGTAACTGTTTTGTTTTCATTAGAATTATCTTTACTTGATTAATTTTGTGTATGGGCATAGTTGTAGCATAGTGATATAATTGTCAGAGAAATTAGTGGTACAATAGTTGAGACTTTTGGAACAATAGTTTGGAGACTTATGATACAATAGTCAGGAAACGTGTAGTAAAATAGTTGGAAGGTTTGTGGTAATGTAGTCACAGGGCTTGTACAATAGTCAGGGGATTTGAGGTAAAGTAGCCAAGGGACTTGTACAATATTTGAGATTTTTGATACAATTAATAGATGGGAGACTTGTACAGTAGTCGGAGGGCTATGACATTGAAAGAGTTCAGTCTGCAGATCCATTTGTAGCAGGATTTTTTCACTGTATCTGTTCTGTTTGCTTTTTTTTTTTTTGCGCTCGTTCACTTTGGACTTAAGCATAGTCCATACACATTACTTCTAGTAGAGCTGGACTGAATTTTGCGTGTGGATTAGCTTTCCCTATTAACAATGTCCTTCGCCATCAGGCGAACCCACTCTGACTTCAGAGGTACTTGTAATTAGCATCCCAAAATCAAGGACGATAAGTCAACATTTTAGTCCAACTGTCTGGTGTAAGGGTTGAACCCCTTACGTCGGCATGAGCACACCGGATGTTTCAGAACACATGCTCTTATTCATTCGGCCATGCTGACCTACATCTGTTCTGTGTACTCAAGAGTCAGTGCTTCATATAACTTTGTTTTATTGCTGTTATTTTAATTGCATTAATCATATTGCACATCAGCAAACCTCTTGATAGTCTCTCCCAGCAGATGTTAATTGGTATGTCTCTTGATTCTTTCTGTCGTGCTAATATTATCTTTAAAAGATATTAGATGAAGCTGTGGGTGCCTAGACACGATGATGGTAACTCCCATGGAAATTCTTTTGAAAATATGGGGTAGGTTAAAAAAGGTTCAGACCTTTGGCCAGGAAAAATACAATTACTCACCTGGAGGTTTGAAACCCAAATCTCTCCTTGGGATTATTTATACACACTTCTCCCAACATTCCCACCATTATACTTCTCCACACAGTTCCACCATTATACAACTTCTCCCAACATTCCCACTATTGTTGGAAGCATTTCTGGAAGGCCTCTTTGGCAATGCCTTTGTGTGACTCAAATCAGGTTGCTTTCAGTAGTATTTTCAGCTTGGAGAACAGCCAACAATTGCAACAAAAATCAGGAAGCTTGGAAAACCAGAAGAATATTGTGTTTGGCCAAGAAGGCTGAATCAGATGCAAAGAGGGCAGACAAATGGACCTTTGAGTAACAGGAACTTGGCAGCTCCATCATGACAACACATCCACCCATTCTTTGCATCATCATGGAAATTTTCTGTGACTTTCAGTGTCTCAAGGTGTGCAGGGTGTATGTGGTCCTCAGCAGGTTAAATCATGGCAAATACCGCCACCTCGTCCACATGCCTTTTGTCATCTAGTATGGTATTTTAAAGAGACACTGCCCACTGCCTTTCATTGGTTGATAAGGTCTGTTTATGGTAAACATCCCATGCAGCTTGTTGAGAAAGTGATTACCTGAAATGGTAAGACCTTTTTAGTTGTTCTTACTACATGCTTGTTGGGTTCTTTGCTTTCCTGGTGGCCCCGGTAACAATAGGTGGTCTCATAAGATATATGCAAGAATATCTTGCCACCAGATTGTCACATACTTGCATTATCTTTTGCAGTAAAGTTTGACAGATTGTTTAATGACATACACATTACATTTCTACATTATTGCAAGTGTTTTTCTGTTTTTTCCTTTATTGTTAATGAAAATTAGTTTTTTCATTTCTTCTGTAATTGGTTCAAAATGTAACATTGTTCAGACTATGTAATAATATTCTGCTTCTGCCTATATCCACCACACTCTACAGGCCTAGAGCTTCTCCGATAGCTGAACGTCTTTGGAGCTCAGCAGATGTGAATGATGTTAATGAAGCTATTCCCCGCTTAGCAGAGCATAGATGCCGTATGATCAGGTAAACTAGCTCCACCTTGCCTACCTTTCAATTGCTAGACCGGCCTGCCTATCCATCTATCTTTCTTTTGCTAGACCTGTCTATGCATTTATTTACCTACCTATTCATCCACCTATCATAGAAACTTGTGCCACTGCTGGTCTGTGCCAGATTTTTTAAATTAAAACTGGAAACAATGGAACTGCTGTAAAGCTTTAAAGATACAATGAATGAATTGCCAAAAATCAAGACATTTGTAATCATATTCTAGTAAACCTGACCGTCTACTTCTCGGTTTTTGGTGATACATTCAGATTTTGGAATTCAAGGCTAGAGTTTAGTCTCTGGCCTTACAGAGGCCATTAAACTGTGTACTTAGCCTGTACATCATTGAATGGTATCAGCAACAATTGGATTAATCATTTTACAAACAACAAAGGGCCCTTTTACAAGCTGTGATGAATACTGGGTATATTGTGCTAGTCACATATTTGCACAGATTAGTCGGCACTCTGTGGGTGATGCAGGATTAGTCGGCACTCTGTGGGTGATGCAGGATTAGTTGGCACTCTGTGGGTGATGCAGGATTAGTCGGCACTCTGTGGGTGATGCAGGATTAGTCGGCACTCTGTGGGTGATGCAGGATTAGTCGGCACTCTGTGGGTGATGCAGGATTAGTCGGCACTCTGTGGGTGATGCAGGATTAGTCGGCACTCTGTGGGTGATGCAGGATTAGTCGGCACTCTGTGGGTGATGCAGGATTAGTCGGCACTCTGTGGGTGATGCAGGATTAGTCGGCACTCTGTGGGTGATGCAGGATTAGTCGGCACTCTGTGGGTGATGCAGGATTAGTCGGCACTCTGTGGGTGATGCAGGATTAGTCGGCACTCTGTGGGTGATGCAGGATTAGTCGGCACTCTGTGGGTGATGCAGGATTAGTCGGCACTCTGTGGGTGATGCAGGATTAGTCGGCACTCTGTGGGTGATGCAGGATTAGTCGGCACTCTGTGGGTGATGCAGGATTAGTCGGCACTCTGTGGGTGATGCAGGATTAGTCGGCACTCTGTGGGTGATGCAGGATTAGTCGGCACTCTGTGGGTGATGCAGGATTAGTCGGCACTCTGTGGGTGATGCAGGATTAGTCGGCACTCTGTGGGTGATGTGGTCAATGTCGCGCTCACCGCTTTTACTTCCCAGCACATTTCCTGATACCTTTCCACGGCACCATCAGGAAGACCTCACATCTTCTCTGTGAATCAAGCCTAATGACAAGCTAGTAGAATACTAACCATTTCTGGCCCATATAATGATGTCCCCACAGTTCATAAGTGATGTTGAATGAAAGAATGTATGAGAGGAAATAAAGAAAGGCAGAATGTCAGACGGGCCTGCGTGTCCAATTCTTAACGCTTTGAAAATAAAGATTGTTTGTACTTTGGGCTGAGACAACCTGAGGGCCTCAGGTCAGTTTTCTTAAATCCATCTTGATGGGGATTTGAACACACGACCACTATGCCTGCAGACAAGTGTGCTAGCCACTGCACTACTGCATCTCCAAGTTATCACTGCAGCTCCAGTAAATAATAATCTGTTGTCTTACTGGGGCTTAGAAAGCATGTTTCTTAGATTTGAAAGAGCAGTTTCCTAACTGCTAAATAGATCTGTTAGTAACTTCCTGAAAGCGGTTGTCTAACTTTTCTGAGGCTTGTTAAAGTTACTTTTATGAGGTTTAGAATGTCTTTGCACTTAGAAATGTAAATTGTTGCTTGTTGTATCATTGTGAAATACGAGCTGGTGGACAGATTGGCTGAGTCTGTGCTGCTGGATGGAGTATTGGAGGGTGATATGGCAGATGTGGAATCATATGTATAGTGCTTGGAGAAAATGGTGCTTCAGGGAGTGACCAGAGGAATTGGTCAACATTCAAAACTCAGGAAAGGCCAGATGAAAACTCTATTGGGTCTCTTCGCTGGCAGATGAGGTCGAAAGACTATGGGAATGCCCCGAGTGCTGTGATGTCGGTTCTTGATCAAATCAAATGTGAAATAGTGAATCTAACAGCGTCAGATAGAACAAGGTATTTATCTTAAAAATTCAAAATGACATGACTAAGACAGTACAAAATTAATTAACAAGTTAGTTGCATGTCCTGTTATAGGATGTGCAATCAACCCCAGCATTTATTGACTCTGTGTGGTTTACTAAGCGTTTTTACATTCAGTAGTTTGTAATTGTTTTATGAATGGCTGACGCCATTATACCATTGAAATTAACGCAAAGCGATCTGCTTCTAAATTGCTTGTAGCCCATATTCAGGCCTTGACTCAGTCTAGATAATACAAAATAACAAGCCGGGTAGTTTCAGGGTACAGTTTCCACCTCTAACTTGAGCAGATCTAGTTTGATACACGATGTGGTTGGTAAATTGTTTTTTCCGCTAGTTTTGCACTCAAGCGTAATCCATACACCTGCTACTACTTCTAGTGAACTGGACTGATGTTTGCGTGTGGATTAGTTTTCACTATTTACAATTGTCCCTCTCCATCCGCCAAACCAACTCCAACTTCAGAGATACGTGCAATTTACATCCCCAAGTTAAGGATGAGAAGTCAACATTTTAGTCCAACTGACCGATGTAGGGGTTGAACTCACTACCTCGGCATCACCACACCGGACATTTTAAGAATGAGCGATCTTATTTATTAATATTAATCCTACATATGATAATTTGATCCTCGCTTGTGCTACGGAGTCTATGCGCTGTGCTATGATTCTTCTTCTTCTTCTTCTGCTGCGTTCATCCGGAATTTTTTTTTTCGGACGTGATTGCGTTGTGCCTGTTTACAGCAGAGCTGCGTTCTTGCGCCATTAGGCCGACACATCCGACTTCTTCGGGCATTTGTTGACCGGGTTAACCTTCCCGGGTGCTATGATTCTCCTTGTCACCTATGGGAGAAGACTGTAACACATATGGAGGTGTCTGCATACAGTGAAAATGATCATTTATAAACCATACAGTGAAATAAGTAACAAAGATTAAACAGCAACATAACGACTAGACTTGAACGAACTGAAGATTAAACTCTGAGGACTAACAAAAGTAATATTGCACAGACATGCAGCTGAGACAGAGTTGACTAGGCTGTCATGTAATTTTGTTTTTAATGTTGATATTCATAGATATATTTATTATGCTCTCTCTCTCTTTTTCTGTCTTTCTTTTTTTTTCTGTCCTGTCATTCTCTTTTTCTTTCTTAGATTCTTTCTCTTTCTAGATAAGAACAACACATATCGCTGAAACATGATTTTACACTTTCATCTGTGAATGATGTTTCAGGCGTGGCATCCCTGCAGAAGAAGTGAATGGCCCTGGATTCTGTGATGTTGAGTTTGAAGGCTGAACCTGACAAGCTATCACATTAGTTGCTTAAACAATCAATAACATTCTTCATTGTTTACCAGAGTTACACATTTGTGTGTGATATAATTTATAACTATAGATTTGTATGTCTTCCGTGTCAGTATTTTTGAGATTGGTTTCTTATGTAATTTGTGGAAACGGGGGTCCGAAACGGTTTCCTCGCCATGGCTCTGTGATGCAATTGTGCCATCAGATTTTGTGGGCCTAGAAGGGAGGAATAGGTAGCTAATCTTTCGGCAAGTGCTCATACTAGAACACAATCACAAGTGACACAATGGACCTTGTGGCTATAATCAATACACAAACACAACATCAAAATATACAAATTTACTTGGCTGGTGGATCACTGATTGATGTTGCTGATTGGTTGTACATTTGTTTACAAAATAATTATGTAGCTTAAGGATGTTCAAAGTTAATCAGGCACAATTCAACTGGAAGAACGGGAACCATGTAATTTTCTTTCTTTTTTACTGATGATTTACCAATTACGATGCTTGTGGCATTTAGTTTTTATATGCCTTTAATCAAAATGTTGATATATAAAGTGAGTAATATCTTTTGCTTATGTGTATATACATAAATAAATTGTTTGAAATAAAGATCAAGGTTTCAATTCTTGTAAAGTGACTTGTCTTTTCCATGGCACTGTTTGTGATACAAGCAGCTGACACATGTTAACACATGCAAACATGACTGAGCCTAATAACAAATCACATCTTTTAGATGACTCGGCATTCTTTCAGGGAGTTCTTTTACACGGACTTTAATTTAATTAGGCAAGGCTACAATAGGACAGGTAGTCTTCAATTACAACAGGGCATAGAGTTTTTCGTGCTCACTCCTTGAATTCAAGTGTAATTCATACACACTACTAGTAGTGATGGACTTTCTCTTTTACCAGTGTCCCTCGCCATCAGGTAAACCCACTCCAACTTCAGATGTACTTGTAATTTACGTTCCAAAGTCAAGGATGAGAAGTCAACATTTTAGTCCAGTGTGGGGGTTGAACTCCATATCTCGGCATCAGCACACCGGGTGTTTAAGAACTTGCATTCTTATCCATCCGCCATGCTGACCTGAAATTGGAATATTCTTAAAAATTGGATCGGTACAATTATCTTGCAACAATCATAACATCTGATGGGAGGTACCTTGAGGAAATTACAGCAAGAATCGCTAGGGCAAAGGTAGCCTTTTGCAAGATGGAAAACACACTGAACAATAAAAAGATGTCAATTGCAACTAGAAAAAAGGGTGGTGAAATGCTACATAGAACCTGAACTTTTGGATGGATGTAAAACTTGGACAATGAACAGACAAGCTGAAAAATATCTGATGGCTGTGGAAATGTGGTTTCTGAGGAAAATGCAAAAACTACCATGGACAGACAGAAAAATAAATGAGCAAGTCTTACAAGAAGCAAATGAAACCAGTAAACTGATTGGAGAAATTAGACACAGACAGTCATCAGTTTTTTGGCACGTTATGAGAAGAAATAAATTAGAGAACATGGTGACAACTAGCAAGATTAAGGGGGAAAGAACAATGGGAGAGCAGAGAAGTAAATATCTGGATGGCTTGGCCACATGACATGGTTGAGACAAGAACACAGAGCTGATCCATGACTATGGCGATCGTGTGAGATGGTGAAACATCATTGCCCACACTTATCAGCATGGCACATGGTGAATGAACAATTGCTTATTGGATGCCACAGGTGAAGAGCATGGACAGAGATAAGCTCTTACAACCTCTATGGTGAACGCCATGGGTTGAACAAACTTGGGACACACAAAAAAGATGAGGCAGTTGTGAGCATGGAAACTGTCACCTGATTTGCATGAGGATCTTAACACAAGTTAGATTTCAAACAAAGAAAGTGAAATGGGAACAGTTCTTGGAGAAAATAAGCCAATGACCCATTCCTGGAAGCTTCATAGGCAGATGAGTGGAAAGTGGCGGCCCATCTATTTCTGTATGTTATACTGTGAAAACAGCCAGCTCTTTATAACTGACAGGGATCAAATGACTAGTTTTAAATATCACATATCACTAACTGTGAGTACAGTACAATATTATTAGTTCTTAATTTCACATGGCATGATCTCTCTCTCTTTCTTTCTCTCTGTGCATGATGTGGGAGGGGGAATATATTTTGTAATCATGTATTCTGTCCACGTATCACTGCTCATTTGCTTGGAGAACTTCCCCAGGCATAGAAATATAGCAGACTATATTATAAAACTTGTGATTTTCTGCTTTACATTAGAGAGCTTTTGTAAATAGCTACCCTGCTTGTATCTCTGTCCTTTTTTTTTTTCATGGTACTACCTTTCAGTACATTTTTTGCATGATGCATAATCGTCAGACAATACCATCACAGTTAAGTAAAAGTTTCCGTACTGCTTGGTTTCTTCTCACCTTCTGCATCTCAGAATTCTGCATGAACAAAACACAATATTGTATATATATATAAATAAAAGCAAAGATATAAATATACAATATTAAAACAGACTTCTCTACAGTACTCTAACATTATCCCTGTGACAATAATCTTGCTGCCAATTCACTTAAAAATAAATTAGATCATGATCAAAACGTCGTTACATCCAAGCAATAGATGGCAAGAAAATCATGTGCCCTCCTTTAAGGTGATGAAATGCAACTTTCCACGTTTACTTTTTTTAAAATCATTTCTAACAACAGGTCCAGATTACATTTTCCATATGCATTGACTACATTACAAGTGTCTTGATTTTAAAACAGATTACTTAAGTATCAATGCAATCGTGCTAGTCGTCTGGTGATAAATGCAAATATCTGCTGACCTAGTGCTTCTGGGTTCAAATTCCTCCTTAAGAGTGATATTTTGGGTAACCATATGGGTTTGGGATCAATCCAGTCTGATCAAATGAATGTCTGCAAATGTTCTGGTAGGTAAAGCAGCTGGTGTGATAATTACATTACCCCCTGTTGCTGTTTGGTCATGAAAATATAGGATTAGCACTATATACCTGAGAACAATGGTTGTGCAGTGGGTAGCATGCAAGCCTGCCAGCCTGTGGGTAGCATGTTCAAACCCAATTTGAGGTGGATATTTTGAAACTGACAACCCAGCCTAAACTGGGCTCTAGAAACTGTCATGGGAAATAAAGGAGTCTGTATGATATCGACTACTGTTGGCACGGTCTCCATTTATAATTACACCATACTGCAGTAATATTGACTACTGTTGCCAAGGTCTCCATTTGTAATTACACCATACTGCAGTAATATTGACTACTGTTGCCAAGGTCTCCATTTGTAATTACACCATACTGCAGTAATATTGACTAATGTTACCAAGGTCTCCATTTGTAATTACACCATACTGCAGTAATATTGACTACTGTTGCCAAGGTCTCCATTTGTAATTACACCATACTGCAGTATATTGTCTACTGTTGGAACGGTCTCCATTTGTAATTACACCATACTGCAGTATTATTGACTACTGTTGCCAAGGTCTCCATTTGTAATTACACCATACTGCAGTAATATTGACTACTGTTGCCAAGGTCTCCATTTGTAATTACACCATACTGCAGTAATATTGACTACTGTTGCCAAGGTCTCCATTTGTAATTACACCATACTGCAGTAATATTGACTACTGTTGGCACGGTCTCCATTTGTAATTACACCATACTGCAGTAATATTGACTACTGTTGCCAAGGTCTCCATTTATAATTACACCATACTACAGTAATATTGTCTACTGTTGGCACTGTCTTCATTTGTAATTACACCATACTGCAGTAATAATGACTACTGTTGCCAAGGTCTCCATTTGTAATTATACCATACTGCAGTAATATTGTTATTGCTTGATGTATGGTTACCTACAGACGTTTTTTTTTTTGCAACGTACATTAGTCAGGTTGGAGGTAGGCGGCAGTTCGTAAAAGAACTGGCCGGCTTAGCATCATGCAGTCCAGCAAAAGTTTCTGAAGAAGAAAGGTGGCAGTTCACTGGAGGAACCGATGGTCGTAGTATATGTTTTAAGTTAGCCACATGGTAACGTCTATATGCGGAGTTGTGTTATGCAAAACCTGCCTTATACAGGGATTCAGAGGGATCCTACTCCAGAAAGGAAGTAACTACAAGTTATGGCTGAGAGATTATAAAGATACCCGTAAATGTTCAATGGCTAATGGAGGATTATCGCATGCTATGAATGGTTGCAGGAGATATATACAGCTGGAATATTGTAAAGTTGAATAACAGAGGACTTCATCACTCATGTGATGGCTCATCATATTTGATAAATAAATATCTTATTTTGAAGCCTTGTCGATGGATCACTGCTGTGTTGAACATTATTGCTGGAGAGTCTCAGTGGGAGATCTTTTACATTTGATTATTGGAGGGAATGTATTTGTAATAGTGTCTCTAGACACCAGGTCGTGACAGGCATGTTTACAACTACATCATCCATAAAGTGCAGGCTGGTCTATAAAAATATGGGGTAAGTACCATACACCTTCAAAGCGTGGACAAGGGTATTTTACTTTCTTACCATATTCCCAATATGCCACAATGGCATGAAAATGGGGTTCTTGAACCTTGACTTTTTAAGGTACAAAGTCCACATAAACAATAAAACAAACTACACATTGCAGTGATGCTACAGAATTGACAAAAATGTTTAAAGAAAGGAGCAAATCAATAAAATGGACAACACTGAAATCCACAGTAATTTAATTTACCTTCCAGATAATGACCAAGCCATCTGAGCCACAGGTAACAATACCTTCATACTCGAAGTCCAGAAAACCCTGAAATTAAGGAGGGAGATTGTAATTTACATGTAGTTTTGCATTAGCTGTAATATTTACATAGTTGTGTTTCTTCAATGATTAACTTTTGCTATGAGTCATGAACAGGAAGCTGTGCTAGAAGTTTGTTGCAATGGTCTCCTACAAATTGTTTTGTAGGGTTGTTCCTGTGAGCCTGATTTTCATTCCATCTCTGGCAAATCTGGTCAGTTTATTAGGTTGTGTTCTGGTGTTTGCTCGAGTACACTATAGTGGGAGCTTCTGAGGTCCATTGGGTGAAGGTGCGATATAAAACCATTTCTGTGTAGCATCTTTGCGCCATTGTGATCTGGTATGTAATCTTCATATTCTTTTCTCCACAACACTCTCATAGATTGTTATTTGGAGTGTCTGTAACTCTTTAAAGCTCTGATAATTCAAAAAGCTACATGAGTTTTTGGAGTGTCTTTAACTCTTTAAATCTCTGATAATGGATAAAGCTACATGAGGTACCCTCCGGCCTTTGTACAATTATAGATTATATGATAACACCAAAGTTAAGCATGTATTTAACGGCTGTTGAAACAAAGCAAAAACCTGATTGGAAACTGATCAAACACATATACACTAGTGGTTGAGATATCAAAACAGAGCCTTCATAATTAGTCACCAAAGGCACACCCAACTCTGAGATAGACTGGAGAAACGTAAGATAGACTGGCCACTTTATAACAGGTAGAAAATGTTATCTAGAGCAAATGAAGAAGAAAACGACTAAATTTAAACACTGAATTTTCTCTTTCTTTTTTTTTTTTACATGCTAAAAATTTGCAAGCAAAGAAAAGTGAAATTTATAACAAAAGTAATAGCACAAAAGCATACAAATTAGGAACTTAACAAAAAAAAGAATAACACCCACATAAAAAATAGAAAGGAGAACTTAATATATTTTTTTAAACAAATAATATAAAAACATTGAAAAGGGAATTTGATAACAGAAAGAAAAAAATAGCATAGAAAGAGGAACTAGACAAAAGAAACAGCAAGATTACTCAGCAGATGAATACTACCTGAACACTTCCTCCATGTGCACAACACTCCCCCAGTAAACTTGGTTCCCATGGTGAACTTGCAGCAGCTTGTAGCAACTCATGAGACCTGCCAATGATAACAATGTGTTATAGAACATACCATGTGTTCTATAACTTCCAGTTATATAACAAGCCATGCAGTAAATGTTCACTTCCAGTTATATAACAAGCCTGTGGTAAATGTTCACTTTACTATTAATACCGCTAATTACATTTCAAACATGAAAGAAGAGAACAAGTGAAAACAAGAAACATGACGATACACAATTCTATCGACCTTCATGATGTACTGTTACATTTCAAATATAATAAGAAAACAAAACTTACTGTAAACCTGAAAATTTTTCCATTGTGGTGACAGCCATACCATCTTTCCATGGGTCAACTGTTGGTTTGTGACCCCACAGCCTCAAACATTTGTCTTCTGAACATGTCGCAAGCAGCTCTCTAGAAAAATAGAATTACATTATTCCAATGCCGGTGATATTACAGTTTGAATTTATAAACAAGCAAAATATATTGGGCAGCCATAAACAATCTATATGTTTTCAAAGAGGGTAAACCATAAAGACAACTTATAACAAATATCAGAAAGAGGCAGTCATAATTTTTGGATATATGAGAACAGAAAAACTGGAACATGTTGCAACCACTGGAACTATCAACTTCACTATTGCACCTGTCATGAGATCATATAATTGTATTTCAATTCATTAAGCGTGCCACTGAAAATCGTTCCATGTGCCACATTTGGCACGAGTGCCGTAGGTTGTAGATGCCTAGGCTAGAACATGAGGTTGGACTCTGGAAATGTATGAGGCTAATACCTAAGTTTGCTCTGGGACTTTCTTCATATCCTAAAAGAGAGGCAAATAAAAATGAGAGGAAGATAAATAAGATGACGAGGACATAAGCATCAACTAATTATTTAGAATTTCTAATCTTTATGAACAATATGAGATGCCCTGTTGATTGTTTCCTAATACTTCAAAGAAATATTTTACCCCTCGCATGCAAAGCCCATAGAGGTGATCTTTGACAGATGAGCTGATTTCTTCTGTAGGACGAGTGTGTCTTTGTCCTTAGATATATCATAGACATAAAAGTCACATCCCACAGCAGCAAACAAGTAGCGCTGAAATGCAAATGTAGTAATCCTGAGAAAATAATTACATTCACAGCAATAGAAATTGGCACTAAGTTGTGTGGGTTTTTAAACAACATAAAAACAATACAACATAAACTAACAAATAAAAACAAAAATAAGTTAAGAACAAAAGTCTGAGAGAGCTTTGGTATGTGAGTCAGATCTCCACTCTGCTTCCACATATTTGTGGTGGTGGTGATGGGGGGGGGGGGGGGGGGGGTGCCAAGGAGCAAAGGGAGGTCCCGGGTTCAAATCCTGGACAAGCTCCCATGCCAAGGAGCGGAACGTTAAATATATATATGTTGTCTGATCCTCCTTGTTTGTTAAGTGATTGTTCTTGATTCACGATCTATGTCTTTCAATTCACCTTCCCTCCATTCCACAGGTCCATCTGTTGCCGTTCTGAGTTCTCACTAACGGTTGATTCATTATCACAACATTTCATAGCTCCAAGAAACTTGAGCATTTGTCGAATGCGGGAAAGTTGCACTTCTAGATTAATGACGACTTCAAACAATCTAACGATCGTAACATCATCCAGTTTCCTGATAGTTCTGAAGATACAATATCTTTCTTACACTTAACGAAGATTTGAGATGTTGGACTCAGATCACTGTGCTATTTGTCATTTGATCGTCTTCAATTACCATTCGTCTTCACAGATTAAGTAAATATAGTTTCAACGGGAAATAAATTGACAAATAAACTTTTGTGGTTCCAGTTGTGTTAAATCGGAGGAAAGCGTTCATTGACATTACACTATCACAAAGTACTCACTTTCAAGGTATGTATTGTAAGCTTGGTTACAAACGACATGGAAAGGAAGAGCATGAGAAATAACAGAAAGACAGACAGGTTGAGTTCAAAGTGTTGATCTACGGTCAACAGTATTACAGGTTAGTCATTTAAATCCCGTATAGTTTGTGCTCATATAGTTTGGATGCTGACCTGGTCTTAACAGGCACTCCGAAAGAGGCAACTACAGATTATATGATTGTAACTTTGTAAAAAAAATGCTTAATAAAACGGCATTGAACTGTAAGAGCCACGAGTCAGGATTCGGTATACTCCAGTTCAAACTTTTCTCTCCAGTGCTTGATCGTTGCTACTGTTATTGGAAAGCTTGAGCCTATGTTCTTCAGTACCAACATGTTTGTTGTTACACATAATGATACATCATGAAAGAGGACCAACAGTTGTCAGAGGAAGTTTATATATGCTACTCACTGAGAACATTCTAAAGAAATTATACAACGTAATTAAGAAGCCACATCAATTACATATAAATTTGTCGAAGTACACTGAACTTTGAAATTATCATTAATCAACGTTGAATTTCTGGAAGCGATGTGTTTTTAGATGAGGTCAAACTAATGCGTTAGCATTGACAATCAAACATTTGGATGAAATCAATCTTATTTTTAGATCATAAATCAATGTTTCTCAGAACATTCAAATATTCTTCATGGTTTGAGAAATCTCATGAAAGAATTCGACAGCAACGAAATTCGATGGTTCATAACAGCGATAAACAATTCTTACATGCATAAAAGGTCAACCTTGAGAAACAGAACTTATCGAAACGTACACTGAACCTAATACACAGGTTGTCAATAAACCAAATGATAAGCACATCTTAAAATACATACTTCGCTTAAGACAGTGTGAATTTCGTACACGAAACGTTTTGAAGTCATAATACGACCAATACTGACTATTCTACATTCAAATGACCAGATTTTACTGGTTGGTCAAGGCCGAAGTACTCAATCATTCATTATCAAAGCACGAACTTCTTTGGCTACAAATTTGAGGGATGTCCATGCATGTTTCAACTTTAAAGGAATTGCTCAAAGACATCGAATCACCAAACCCGCAGATTGGTTATTCATCCACGTCTATTATGTCGAGACCAGAAGAAATTCCGATCAACGTATTCAGGATAGACTGTAACTTTTCGAGCAAGGCCAATCGATCGCCCGAACCGATGACTGGATACATCGTTTTGAGACCTCATTTATATGGATGTCCGATTACTCAGTCATTACCTTCACCTCAGTTGTTGTCTGCATTGGAATATCTGATACTAGAAGACAATCTACCCAACTTCTGTGTTAACCATGGACAACAATTCATTTACCAATCACAAATTATGAACATACGACGTTGTTAAATTGAGTGAAAACATACACAGATATTATCGGATAACTGTGTTATGAGAATGGAATTAAGATGCTACAACAATTCGTCGAAAACATTCCAAATTCATATAAACACTGCTAAATATTAGAATACGTTACATACCTCATCATCACAAATAAAGGAATTTCATGTTGTTCGCACGTGAAACCAGCACGTGATCGTCTTACATCATCGTGTTACATCAGATATAGATATTTTAAAACATAACTGTAGATATCAGATATTATTCTTCTGGGATATTTGAAAGTATTTACATATTTTACTTATGCTAATTTTTTTTTTATACAGCTACACATTTCATTTAGACTATTCATGTGGTCTTGTAATTCAGCATTTGATTTTGCTATTACTGCTTGATCATTCGCAAATGTTTGCCATTTGTTTTTATCAAGGGTAATTGCAGCGATAAGTAGTAAAGGTACAGAGAGAACCACACATAATGTGAGGGATAGAAGTAACTCCCCTAAACAGATATAACAGTACACTAGAATTGTACCGAGATGTGCGTTACATCTCTAGACGAATATGGAGGTGTACTGTAGACTAACCAACGTCATTAGACTAAGAGGTTTGGGGAAACTCTCTTTGAGCTGATACGCTAAGGCAGTCTATATCATACCGAGATATGACCGTCAGAGAGTTAAAGATGATTTTATGGATACTAAGTCATATAATTGTATAAAATCAGCATTTTACTAGCACCAATAGACAGATGAAAGCATTATGAGTCAGCTTCTCTGCATTCATGTGTGATCATTGGGCAATGGTACCATATTACAACAGTAGATTGAAGAAAAAGATTTATCCTGCTGGAGAAAGTATTGGTCATGAAGATAAATAGCATAAGATTTATCCTTAATGGAGAAAAAAAAAGAATAGTTACAGAAATACAATTAGTCTATTGATCATTGTTTACACAGAGAGAACTATTGTGCTGTTATAACATTGATGATCTAATGAATTATATTGTTATTTAACTATTGTATTATTAGATGGTTAGGTACTGTTAGTTATATTATTATATTAAATAATTATTAGATGGATAATGAATGTTAGTTAAGTAGGACAGACAGACGACACCATTTTTCGTCCTTTGTCAAGGTATAAGAAACAGAATAAACTAACAAAATGTTTTCAATATTTTTAAAGGTGGAGGGGGTGAATGCCATATACCTGGATCACGCTATGGATTGTAAGACACACTTTGCACGGCATTAGTTACAAAAGAATGAAGAGTGTGCAAGACGTTTTGGTGCAAGCACAAAAACGTCACGATAAAGGCAGTTAGACTTGAGCTGGCGTCCACGTCGAACATGGTCTCTTGTCACTAGAGCATGGCTAATATTATGCCGCTCGTTTTAGGATTAGTGTGTCTAGGTTGTCAGGTATGGTTGGAACTTTCTGTGGAGCGACTGTTTTTGTTTCCGACATTGTCAAAGTCGTCGTATTAAACTGGACTGTGAAAACTATCCAGTGTCGTCTTGTGACAGTTGGTTGCAGTGGCCATTTTTGGTTTTCACTTAACAAACAAGGAGGACTGGCAGGTATAGATAAATATATATATATATATATATATATACACCCCGTAACGCTCACCCTTCGCTCCTTGGGGGGGGGGGGGGGGGGGGGGGGGTTAACCTCTTGTTCTGTTTACATTGTGTGAAAGTCAGATAATCCATCATTTGTGGGGGTTGTTTACACTGTGTGTAAGTCAGATATTCCATCATTTGTGTGTGTGTGTGTGTGGGGGGGGGGGGGGGTAACCTCTTGTTCTGTTTACATTGTGTGAAAGTCAGATAATCCATCATTTGTGGGGGTTATTTACACTGTGTTTAAGTCAGATATTCCATTATTTGTGGGGGTTGTTTACACTGTGTGTAAGTCAGATATTCCATCATTTGTGTGTGTGTGTGTGGGGGGGGGGGGGGGGGAGTAACCTCTTGTTCTGTTTACATTGTGTGAAAGTCAGATAATCCATCATTTGTGGGGGTTGTTTACACTGTGTGTAAGTCAGATATTCCATCATTTGTGGGGGTTGTTTACACTGTGTGTAAGTCAGATATTCCATCATTTGTGGGGGTTGTTTACACTGTGTGTAAGTCAGATATTCCATTATTTGTGGGGGTTGTTTACACTGTGTGTAAGTCAGATATTCCATCATTTGTGGGGGTTGTTTACACTGTGTGTAAGTCAGATATTCCATCATTTATAGGGGTTGTCTGCACTGTGCGTAAGTCAGGTATTCCATCATTTGTGGGGGATGTTTGCACTGTGTGTAAGTCAGATACTCTATCATTTGTGGGGGTAACCTCCTGTTAACAAATTCAAAGTAGGTAAATGACAAGTCACTGACTACAAACACACTAGCTCAAAAGGTGAGCTCAGGTATAAAACCACCTCGATACCGACTCCATTTGTGAAAGAACCATTTTCTCCATACACCAAATCAAACTGCATTTATCAATTCCAGTGTGAGTTCCAAGTGACTTACATAGGTCAAATGAAAATACAATTAGCAAATCGAGTAGCCAAACATATGTGGGTAGAAAAGAAAGTTAATCATTCTTCAGAAATCCCTATGCGATCCAGAGGTCATGAAACATCGAATTTGGCTATCGTGGATCTAGTGATCTAGTGGTTAGGATTCCGCGCTCTCACTGTGGCGGCCGGGGTTCATTTCCCCCATTATTCACATTTGCGCAATATTAGCGATGATGTACATCACATTTCAGCCAAAGTATCATTCATTTTTTCACATAATATGAAATATAACTCTGCAGTATACACCTGACGAGATGCAGCGAAATATGCCAGGCAAGAAATCATGCTATATTTTATTTATGACATCTGTGTTTAAATATGAGACAGATGAATTACAAGCTATCTATTATAAACACATTAGTTAGAAAATATGACGTAGATAAATGACAAGTTACCTATTACAAACACATTAGTTAGCAAATATGAGGTAGGTAAAATGACAAGTTACCTATTACAAACACAAATTAGTTAGCAAATATAAGATAGATAAATGACAAGTTACCTATTACAAACAAATTAGTTAGCAAATATGAGATAGATAAATGACAAGTTACCTCTTGCAAACACATCAGAGACTGTACACTATGAGGAAATCTCTTATTGTCGCCTTCACTTGCCGAGACAGGATGTAGTCTTCTTATTGGCTGCAAGCTTGATGTTGCCCAAATCAAAATCATTCCATCCCCTGAACCACTAGCAAATGCTGATGCTGTCAAAATAGTATATTTAATCCTAAAGGCAAGTTTCTTGGACGGAAAAGAAGAGAAATAAGTCAGTTCTAGATTAACTCAATATAAAAATAACACAGTGGGAATAGAAAAGACAAAGACAATGTACTGTGGTCACATCAGACGACATAATCTATTGAACATTACAAAGGAGAGAAAGTTTGTGGCCAAAGAGTCAGAGGTCGTCAAAGATATAAATGGACAGGCAACATCAAGAAAATGTTAGGTTACAAAACTAGCAAACTATATTTATTAAAGGTTCAGGACAGAAGCTAGAGATTTACACCTGGCTATCTTCACTACAAAGATGGCACTGGATGATGATTATTATACCATATGTAAGAAAAACTATTTTTACCACATTTGTCCTGACAAAATGGTTTGTTTTTTTTATGTCCATTTACAAAAAAGCTGCAATATTTACGAGGAGGCTTCAAATGAACACCTTAAAAATGTGATAGAAATTATAATAACCATGTTATTGTCTTGTAACCTGTCAATATTGTTGTTAAGGATGTCAAGAGTGTTGAGCACATGACATCATGATGCAGACAAACACGGTGATGTTATATGGACAGTTTAAAGATGGCCGCCCCACTTTTGACATGCATCAAAGAGGAGCAGTGTTCTGTTATCCATTTTTCTTATCAGTGACCTCCACTTTCAGCGTGAACCACATCCCCCATACTCGCCAGACATAGCCCCAAGTGATTTCCACCTGGACAACTCAAAGAATCATTGAAGGTGGTTCATGACATGACATATGCGACAACGAGAATTTTTTCTACAGGAATCCAAGCACTTTATCAGCGCTGGAGGACTTATATTGAACGCCGTGGTGTCTACATTGAAAAATGATACATTTTTTTTTATTTTTCATAAAATAATCACCACCTCCCCAAAAAAATACATTTAAGGTTTTCATGTGAAGCCCCCTCATATATAAAATGAAACAACCTTGGTCAAGAACACAAACATGACAAACAAGTAACTTATTATGTCTAAGACATATTTGACGACAGCAGGATGTAACAATACTTAATGAAACAAACATGTATTTTAAAATTCTGAGGACACACAAAAACAAACACATGTATACACCTGACTAGGGTCTCAGTCCACATAAACAAAATAATTAAAGTAAGGGGAAATATGTGAAAATAATGTAATAATATAATAACAACTAAGACAAAATCAATTAAATAAGCAAGAATAACGCACAACACAACTGTGCAACATTTTGATAGTCATTACCTTTATCTAGTATAAAACAAACAAGCAAAGTTATACGAAAATTAATGTGAAATTACAACATAATAAATGTAATAGAAATATATACAAGAGGGAAGTGAAAGACAAATGTATGACAACTTCTCTGCTTTATTGCTATACATGCTTGTCATGAAATTTAACAGCTTTTGAAACAAATTATGTAGAAACTTCATCGGAAAGAAAGGAATGAAAACATGAAGCATGGATAATGCTGGAAACCCTTAAGAAAAGAGAAGAAAGGAACAATAGAAAGGCAGATTTAAAAGAGAGCAAAACCAGAGCTACTAAAGTCAGAACCCATGAAAAATACACAGAAGCTAATAACAAAGAAAGTTATGAAGTGGATACAGATGTGTAAAAGACAATAATTTGATGACCCAGAAAGAGAGGTAGAATAAGAGGCACTGAAAGGAAACCTCAGAGGCCTTTACAGCCCCACAAGGA
The DNA here is from genome assembly GCA_963921405.1 of Cepaea hortensis. Taxonomy (NCBI): domain Eukaryota; kingdom Metazoa; phylum Mollusca; class Gastropoda; order Stylommatophora; family Helicidae; genus Cepaea; species Cepaea hortensis. The sequence continues at coordinate 191,691,893 of OY992877.1, read as the reverse complement.
AGACAGTAGGAAAAGTAATACAAAATCTCACTCTCATGGTTTTGTCACAAAACATTGAAGAGAGTACAAGAGGGCAAAATATGGACGATACGAAAAAGTGGTAGGCCAATGTCAGAATTTATCAAACAGGCACACACAAATCTATAAATGCAAACATACATACACAACATAGAAGATTATGTAATGGAATGATCTGGAAGCTGCAGGACCAGCCTGAGTTGAGATGAGTTGAGTCAAGAACCGACATCACAGCATGTGGAACATTCCCATATGTGCTCCATCCTCACCTGCAACAGCCAGCGAAGAGTCCCAATACTGATGCTACCAGTAGTAGTCTGATTATGTGTTCGTCTGGCGTGTCCTCAGAGTTTTGAGTGTCGGCCAGATCCTCTGGTCACTCTCAACAGCAACCATTCTTTCAAGGTCATGATGATCTGTCAGTTCATCTGCACTATTCACATGATACCAGAGGGCCTCGACCACATCTGCCTTATCATGCACCAATACCCCACCAAGTGATGCAGACCCAGCCAAGCTGTCCGCCTGCTCGTTTCCTGCCACACCAACATGTCCTGGAGGGAAAATCCAACAGATGCTCTCTATTTTTGTTTGTTGAATGGAAGTCTGCCAATCTGCCCAAAGCATGCCTATCTTCACCTTTCTCATCATACTTTGAGTTTCCGTTACAGTCACGACATGCATGTGCTGTTTGACCTCCAGCCAGTGGAACCCACCATGACTGCCTGCACCTCCATTCTCAGACTAGACGTTGTGGTATCATATGCCAGGCTCTCCTGCACCAAGCCCATCCACCAATCTTCGCCACAAACCCCCAGGCACTTCTTGTACCTCTTAGCAGGAGCAGCCTAAGGGGTAAAATACTTGATGATGATGTGAATATACCACTCCATACCTGAAATTATAACCAAGGAATGAATAGCCTCAGTGTGGTACAGCATCTGTTTGATTCGTAACAGTTGACACTTGCCATCATCATCGTGACTGATCTCATAGCACACTGCACAAAAAAACAATACTGTGATAAAGTGACGGAATTTTGACAATCATCTCAAGACTAGTTGTTTCAATGATACAGAAACAGGAAAATCTGAAAGTATTGCAAGTATCAGAGAAATTAGATATAGATATGTTATAGATATTGTATAAACAGAACTGTTGAAATACTTTTAACTCAATTTAGGTATGTAAATATACTTCTCCTTTTATAAAATTAGTTCTTCTTCTTCTTCGTTCATCCGGAGTTTTTTTTCGGATGTGATTGCGTTGTGCCTGTTTACAGCAGAGCTGCGTTCTTGCGCCGTTAGGCCGACACATCCGACTTCTGCGGGCATTTGTTGACCGGGTTAACCTTCCCGGGGGTTTCTTAGGACGTTTGACTCTCACTGTTGTGGTGTTATCTCCCATCCTAGCTGGCCCATATAGAACAGCCAAAGATATCCTGGTCAGCCCTCAAGGGAAGACAGGGGCAGACCATGGGCATTCCCCGCCATCCAAGGAGGCTTCCATACTTGCAGAGCCAACACACAGCGCTCTGGTACTGGGCTCACCCAAGGAATCGTCACGTCCTGCACATGGCTGCTTAGCCTCACTTCCGTATATTGGGCCTTCCGTTCACCATAGGCTGTTCTACCAGAAACCAGAAGAATGCAGTGTGCAGATGACATCCACACAGTGAGCTTTCGATTCGGACTTTCCGCACAATGGATTTGCTATCCGAGCAATATTCCATTTCGTGCCACTAGGACACTTTTCCACCTTTTTTGAAAGCCCACACAGTGAGCTTTTGATTCGGACTTTCCACATAATGGATTTGCTATCCAAGCAATATTCCATTTCGTGCCACTAGGACACTTTTTCCACCTTTTTTGAAAGCCCACACAGTGAGCTTTTGGTTCGGACTTTCCACGTAATGGATCTCCTATCCAGCAATATTCCATTTCATGCCTCTGGGAGGCTTTTGTAACCGACATACATGTGGTATGAAGTGTGGCAGTCTGAATACTTCTTCATACACCTTTAAATGTCAACCTGTATGTAGTTAAAGTAAGCTACGGTCAACTTGAGCTTGTTGATATCTCCATAGAGCTTGTCCTCAAATGAAGCAGGTGTGGGCCAAAATATCTTTCTCTGTTCTGCATATATTGGGCAATCCTGAAGCAAATGTTTTGCTGTCATTTTTCCAGTTCGACAATTACATTCATCGGTATCTCCTATCTTTAGTTTATTGAACAAGTGGTATTTCAGCCTGTTATGTCCTGTGCGGAGTCTGAAGATTGCTACTTGTTCTCTTCTGTCGAGTTTGTAACATGCATCATCCTTCTGGTGGCCTGGATGCTCTGATTCCCATTTGGTTCTATAGGTGTTTTTTATCAACCTCTTTGCCTCGTTATAGGTTATGTCTATGTCAGGCTGTGGTAGTCGTCCGCCCTCTTTTGCCAGTCTGTCAGCCTCTTCATTTCCAGGTATACTGCAATGTGATGGGATCCACTGTATTACAACTTTTTTGGATTTCTGGCATAGACCATGGAGTGCTGCTCTTAGGTCAGCTATTTCTGTGCTGTTATTGCTCTTCAGTATTGAGACAGCTGACTTTGCATCTGTGAAGATAGCTATTTGCTTCTCTTTATTTTCCTCCATCAAGAGCATTTCTGCTGCAGTTTTCAGAGCCTCTACCTCCGCTTTGAAGTTACTTGAAAACTTTCCAGTTGCCACTGAATGTGTTTTTTTCACTCCATTTTTTAAATTTAGGAGAATTCCTCCTCCTCCATTCTCTATTGAATTTTTGGCTGATCCATCTGTATATGCATGGGTCCAATTGCTGCTTGGGTAATGTTCTTTTATGTAGTTTAGGGTTATTTCTCTTCTTTCGGTTTCATGCTGAGTGTTCTTTTTCTCAATACCAGGAATGTTTTCTATCATCTCAGGCAGTTGCTGCTGTCTCCAAGCTGGGAACTTGTCTGCATTGTAAATAGGTTTGACTGTTGATATGTTAAGTATGGGATCTGCCCTAATTTTTCGTTTTGCAGTTTCTACAAAGTTGCTACGCTTCAGTCGTCCCTTTCCAAAACCACTAAACCTTTTATACATAGGGTGGTCTATCAATCTTCTAAATTGTTCTGCTTGTTGCTGGGCTCTGCTATCTCTTCTATCCTGCATTGGTTGTAAACAAGTGATCTTTTCAAGTTCATTAATAGGCGTTGTCTTCAGGCTTCCAGTTATGATTCGCATTCCTTGATTTTGGACTCTGATTTTTGGACTTATTTTGTTTAAGTTTGACTTAGCTGCTGTTGCCCAAGCTGCAATGCCATATTCCAGTACTGGCCTCACCCGTCCAGTATATAACTTCTTGAGAACTTTCTCATCTGCTCCCCACGTTGTACCAGCAAGCTTTTTCATGATTGCCATTCTTTGCCTTGCTCTTGTTCGATTTTTCTCAACCTGTGTTTTCCATGTCAGGCGACGATCAAAGGTGACTCCGAGATAGTTTGGATTTTCTTCATGGCGCAATATTTTTCCATTCAATACCAGCTTAGGTTGTTGAGTTTTATTTGAGAGGGAGAACACTGTGCATGTTGTTTTCTCCTCACTTATCTTCACTAGCCATGATTTTGACCAGTCCTCTAGTGCTAATAAGGCTTGCTGTATTCTGCTGTTAGCTGTACTAATATATTCTTCAGATGTCCATATGGCTAGGTCATCTGCAAAGGATGATGTGTGTACTCTGGCTGGAAAATTTTCTGTGATGTCGTTTATATATGCTAGGAATAATGTTGGTGAAAGAACTCCTCCTTGGGGGACACCTTGCTCCAACAGCATCATTTTGCTGGTTTGTCCTTGAACTTTTGTCCTGGCAGTTCTGTTCTCAAGGTAGTGGCTGATCCATTTATACATTTTTCCACAAACATGCATGTTTTGCAGTTTTACTTTCAGTCCTTCCTTCCATACTTTATCAAATGCTTTTTCTAAATCTATCCAGACTGCTAGTGTGTGCTTTTTCTCTTGGAAGGCATCCTCTATTTCCTGAGCTATATAGGTTATTTGATCTTCAGTGGATCTGTACTTTCTGAATCCTGCTTGGTGTGGTGTTAAGAGTTTGTTTTCTTCCAGATGCCATGTTAGCCTGCCATTGATAATGCGTTCCATTAATTTTCCTACACAGCTAAGTAGACTGATAGGTCGATAGCCATTTGGTTCTTCCAGGTCTTTTCCTTTCTTTGGGATTGGTATTAGTATAGCTTCTTTCCATGCCTGTGGGACTATTCCCCTCTTCCAGCTGTAATTTAGGACTGCTAGTAGTTTCTTTTTTGCCTTAGTGCCTAGTCCTATTAGCATTTCATTTGTGATTCCATCCTTTCCTGGTGATTTCTTCTTTTTTAGGGTATTCATTGCCTGTTCCATTTCTTCCATTGTTAGATTTGCCATCATATATTCTGCTGCTGTCTCTGTATTTGTATGATGTATCTGTTTATCTTTGATTGCTTTCTTCTGTTCGGTTGTAATATCAATGTGGTTTGCATTTGCATAGTGTTCCATTAGTGCATTTGCAGCCTTTTTTCCTGTAAGCAAGGCATTTCCTTGTTTAATTGTTATTTGTTTGTTGCTAGGTCCTTCATTGTTCATGGCTTTCACTAGTTTCCATAGTTTGTTTCCATCCCTGTCAAAATTCAGGTTTTCTGTTTTTTCCCTCCAACAATCTCTTGTTGTTTGATTTACTGTTCTTTTATATTTTGCTGAGATGGCTTTGAGAGAGATGTTCGCTTCAATTGTTTGTTCTCTCTCTGCTGTCTTCCTGGCATCTTCAACTTTGTCCTCCAAACTTTGTAGTTCTTCAGTCCAGTATGGTTTGTAATTTTTCCTCGCTCCTCTTGGAATGGACTCCGTGGCTGCCTGTATTATCGCTCTGTTTAGACTTTCCACCATTTGCTTTATGTTGCCATATCGTGTATTTATGTTTTCACAATATTTGTCTGTTAGTATGGCAAATCTGTCCCAATCTGCTCGTTTGTAATTCCAGCGGGGCAAGGGCTTTTGCTCCTGTGGAACATACTCCATATTCATTACAAGCTTGATTGGTCTGTGGTCACTACCTGCTAATTGGTCCAGCACATGGCGATCGATTTTGTGGAGGATGTCTCCTGTGCAGAAAGCTAAGTCTGGAGTAGAAGTGGTAAGCCATCTTCTGGAGTAGAAGCTCGGTGTGTCATCCGCTTTGTTGAGTAGATGGAGATTTGAGTCTATTTCCCAGTCCTCCAATTCTTCTCCTCTTTTGTCAGTATCTGGGTATCCCCATCTTTCTGAACGGCTATTAAAGTCTCCGACAATAATGTAGTTTGTGTCAGTTATTTTCATGTTTGAGAGTGTAAGGTCCTTATCTGCTGGGCTATACAGATTGTAGATTCTTATTTTCACGTCCTTTATCATTATATCAACACCTATAATTTCCGTTTGGTTGTCAGAGATCACAGATACTTCGCTGCAAGGTATTGTATTTCGTGTAAGTATTAGAACTCCTCCTTTGTGTCCTTCACGGTCGAAACGTGTGGCCTGATATCCTCTGACTGAGAATTTGTGATTGGCGTTGAGGTGTGTCTCTTGAATGCATGCCACATCTATTCTATCTTTATGAAGACGCTGTGTTAGGGAGTCTTTCTTCTTGTAAACTCCTTCGGCATTCCACTGTAGTATGTTGAGTGTCCGGGGTATTTGGTCAATAGCTCTTAACCTACTCCTCTGTGCCTTGACTCCACAGCACAGGGGAAGGTGACCACCAGTAGTCATGGGTGGACCCCCTCGAGGCAGGGGGCCCGGCACTATCGCCGCCTGATGGGACTTCACGGGATTAGCACCATAACGATTAATTTTGATTTGTGACATCATGAATTAAGTTACGTTGCACTGCTTTGTCAAGCCTGTGGCTCAGTACATCCGATTTCGACAAGCATTTATTCGGGATGCTTTCCCTAGCCTTTGACTGTCCCCAGTCTACCTACAAGGCAGCAGGTTTTACGTTGCACTGCTTTGTCAAGCCTGTGGCTCAGTACATCCGATTTCGACAAGCATTTATTCGGGATGCTTTCCCTAGCCTTTGACTGTCCCCAGTCTACCTACAAGGCAGCAGGTTTTACGTTGCACTGCTTTGTCAAGCCTGTGGCTCAGTACATCCGATTTCGACAAGCATTTATTCGGGATGCTTTCCCTAGCCTTTGACTGTCCCCAGTCTACCTACAAGGCAGCAGGTTTGTGTGTCTCTTCGTCTGGTCCCTCTCCCTTGACCTGTCCGACATGGGTGGCCCTACCAGTAGCTGTGCTACTGTCGGCATAGCTCTTGGGGTCATTGGGACGCACAAGCCCCTCTACCTCGTCACGGTGGACACACAGCAGAGGGGTATAAAATTAGTTAGTTGCATATGCTTTACAGGATGTTGCAGTCATACCTCAGCATTATTTGACTGTTTATGATTTCTTGGCAAGTTTACATTCAGTAGTTTGCTATTGCTTTCTAAATGACCGGTATTCATACCCTCTTTTAAAAAAACGATCGCAAGGTGGTCTGCTGCCAAATCACCCCCAGCTGTGTTTCGAATGTGGTATGCGGGGTTATGAACTGTGTCTGTAACCTCTTCCCCATAGAGCTGGTTCTTCTTTGATAGGGGATATAAATACCTAAACATATGTAACTTACACTTCATTTTAAAGTGCTAGCAATTTACATTATAACAACATTATCAGTCTATATACAGTGACTATTAAATCACAAAAACTACAAATAGTCTGCACGTTATATACACAAAGACTAATTTATCTTATATTATTCATATTATTTATTTGCACGTATGATTATTATTATATATTATGTTGTCTTAAGAGCTTACAAGCAACAGAGATGTGGTTCCTGAGATGAATGTTGTGGATACCTTGGAATGCCAGAACAACCAACAACTAATGAAAGTAGAACATTATCTACAACAATAAGAAAAAGACAGTGTTCTTTGGTCATATAATGAAAAGAGAGGTATTGGAAAACATTGTGACGACTGGAAAGATCAGTGCGAGAAAAGGCAGATGCTAACAGAGAAAAATAAAGCTGGCTGGACTCAGATGGTGGCATTGAGGAATATCACCAGCAGAGCTGTTCCAGAACATCAAGGACCAAGATGTGTGGAGGGGCATGAATGCCCACGCCAGTTGGCATGGCACATGATGATGATGATGATGATGATGATGATGATGATGATGATGATGATGATGATGATGATGATAATGATGATGATGATGTCTTACCCAATTCTACATCAGCTGCTGCCACAATGATGTCATTTTTCACAGAAATCATGTTACTGATATCTGAAATGTGTCCAGTTGATAAATAATTACAATTACATTGAAAATTATAAAACAATCTTTCTCTGATCTCTTTTTTCCCCTCAGACATTTAGATATTATTACATTTTCAAATTATTTCCCAATGATTTTAATACTCTTTGTTGGTTCTGTTAATTTTCTTGTCAAACAATTTTTTTCTCTTAATCTGAAATTGTCTCTCTAGAATAAGTGCTCAATATTTATATGTACATAAAGAGTATTATTTATAAATATTATAAAACAGTTTTAATGAGGAATATAAATACATACGATAATTATAACTAAAGCAGAAGACGTGAACTAAAAAGCAAAATTAAAACATAAAAGTAAATGACCTTTTACCATGCCTTGAAGTGTACTAAGGTATAATGTGCGTAGTATTATGATGAATAAATCACCAAATCACACGAAGTAGACGGCAAGCTTTAATAGAACATGATTAAAAGTAACAAAATGGATGTTGCAGCCAAAGCCTTCGTCAGCACAGATCTGTAACTTTTATACATATTTAAAGATTTAACACAACCCATTACTGGCAATGCTGATCGCCAACTTCCGGTCGCCAACATGGCAGTTAGGCATTGAACTGTTCAGGTCTGTGGCGTGTTTATGCTTGCAGCTACGGTTTGCAATCGCATTTTCCTCATGTTGGACTGGTAGTACATGGTTCCGTCACCCTGCTACTGAGTGCGTGGGCGACACTGTGAGCTGTGAAATTCGCGGGGGGAATGCTTTTACATCTGTCCTATACAGTGACCTGCATGTTCGGAACAATGGCTACCGGCGGTTGCTGAATTGACTGATTTGCCTATTCGGTTCACGAATGCATTTTTCAGGAGACTCCTGGGAGTCAGCCCTGAAGCTGCAGAGTTCATGCTTTATGCGACACTTTTGGTGGGTCGCCCTGCGGTAAAAGACCGAGCCATGTGAGAAAACCCGGGTCAGTAAGATCTTTCTGGTAACTGCAGAGTCCATCGACGATGAACTGTGGTTTTCATGGATTAATTTTGTGTTGGCATTCTGGCAGCAGCATTATGCACAGTGTACCTGTGCGGGCTGTTAGATTGCCGAGACTCCTGCCTATTCCACTTTTGACATTGGACAGTGGGGAGCATTTTGTGTGATATTCACTGGCACAGGAACGGAGCATAATGGGGACGACCCGTTGCCGTGAAGTTGGAACCTCGACTAACTAAGTAACTGAACCAGCAGACAAGTGTGCTAGCCTCTGCATGGAAAGTTGAGTGGTACAGAATAAGGTAACATCTGAAACTGAGATATATTCCATAAAGTTGAATCTACAATGATTTGAATTAAAAGATACAGCAAAAAATCATTTTAAAAAATAAGAAAGAAGCAAGTATATGCAGTTAGACAAAGAAAGGGATTTTATGAACAGAAATAATTTACCCTCAGATGCACAGTTTTGTGCCGTACAGAAATGTTGCCCCTTCCTGTTCCATAGAGAGAGATTTTCACCTCCAGCACAAAAGAACCCATGGCTTAATAAATGGAGACACTGGCAATAAAATTATATTTAGCAATTTAGATTTTTAAAAATTCTAAATATAAATATTTCCTCAAGCATTTGGTTAAGTAGAAGACTTAATTTTAGATTGTAATGAGCCAATCTGGACACATGGATGCAACTGCTTGCAAAAGGAATATGAACAAGAAATGTGATCTTCTGTCCTAATATTGCATAACCACTCAACTATCAGTTGATCATAAGTTTGTATTACAACACTTCAAGTGATCTATTAATCTTCGTGTCTGCTGAGATCCCCTGATGCAGAAATTTGATATGGTACGAATATTCATCAACCCTAACAACTCATCCAACATGTCAAACCCACATTAACAAAGTAAGCTAAGTACACATTAGTTTGTGCTGTGTGCGATGCTCTCAGCAGGTGGCTTGCCATTCTACAAAGAGAGACAGAACCACATGGGGTAAATCTGGGGCAATGCAAGTTGATCCTCTTTCCTGTGACCTTTATTTCTGTTCTAGCCTTAATATTGATCTCTTCAATCATTACTGTCAATTGTGTATGGCACAAGGCATTCTGACTTTGATCTGGCAGCCTGCCAAACGTTATTAGATTCTACTTCATGTCTTTCAGACTATAGACTATTTAAGCGCAGTGATAATGTAATGGGTAGTTGTTCTGCCTACCGATGCCATGATCACTGGTTCAATCCTCATAAGTTAGTTGTGTGGGGCAGCTAACTCTATACAATACACAACTACATGATGTGTTCATCGATGGGTAAATGGTACCATAATCCCTACCCCCAGGGCACCTTGCAGGGTTCATCTCTTTAGACAAAGAATAGCAGAGTTTAGTAAGTAAAGGACCCTTCAAGAGCCAAAGTTAGCTCGTGTTGCGCTTTGGGTGAGCAACATGCTTTGAGCAAACTGCGCACTTCAAATGAACACATAAGAGTGAAGGGACTGTGGAAAAACTGTCATTCGAGCTGAGACTATTGCAGGGAATGCATGGCTTAGATTAAGAGTCAGCAATGGCAAAATATATATTGCCGCAAATGTTTTATAGTAGTTTAGAGTAGTATCATTGTAGAGCAGTGTAGTGTAGTATGACAGTATGATCAAGTGAAACAATGTGAACTGTCTAATCAGAAGAGACAAGTTATAATGTGAAAGAACCGTGTCCTGTCATTGCTTCATGGTTCGTGAATGTCGTTCATCATCTATGACAATGCAGTTTGAATTATTGACCCGCAGGTCCATATGGCCAAAAGGATAAGAACGTGTGTTCTTAACCATTCACTGTACTGATGACGAGGTTAGGGGTTCAACCCCTACACCGGACAGCTGGACTAAAATGTTGACCTGTCGTCCTTGACTTGGGGACGTAAATTACAAGTACATCTGAAGTCAGGGTGGGTTCGTCTGATGGCAAGGGACACTGTTAATAAGGAAAGCTAATCCACACCAAAATTCGGTACAACTACTATAAATAGTGTGTATGGACAACGCTTGAATTCAAAGCAAGCGAGCGCAAAACAATGATAAACACGATAAACAGCAACACCCTGTCAATCGATAATTTACACATGACAGGCCCTTTTAATTACCTTAAGGCACATTGAGCATACGGTGCTAGACCCATATTTTTAGAGACCTTTTCGCACTCAGTTGCTTGATGTGGTCAGGTGCATGATGTGGTCAGCTGCTTGATGTGGTCAGTTGGTTGATGTGGTCAGTTGCTTGATGTGGTCAGTTGCTTGATGTGGTCAGTTGCTTGATGTGGTCAGTTGCTTCATGTGGTCAGTTGCTTGATGTGGTCAGTGGCTTGATGAAGTCAGTTACTTCATGTGGTCAGTTACTTGATGAGGTCAGCATCATGCCAGCTGCCCTTACTTCCGAAGTAATTTCCTGGTATTCATGTCAGGCTGGGTCGACTCGACAAATTTAAGTATTTGAATCCACCCTAATACAGACCAAATACATGACCACTGGGACAACAAGCCAGCATTAGCAGAGTTGAACCACAAACTGACTTGCTGAAGGCAAGGGTAAACCAACTTTATACATCTCTAGTCCACTATAATTCAACTGTCAAAAAAAACTGTCATTTACTGCCAATATAGTACCTTGCGGTGTATGGCAGAGGGGTCTTTGAGCCTGAGGAATAAAGGCCGCCTGGCTAGTGCAGTCGCCGCGAACTGTGCAGGTTAGGATTTTCTTTTTGCCCCCGACAGAAAAAAATCCGACACCTTACCGAGGGATTGAACCCGGGCCTCCCGAATGAGAGTCCGGCGTTCTAGCCTCTCGGCCAGCCGCTCCTCTATAATTCAACAACACCCACAATTGCATAATTGGAACAATAACACAGACCTGACCTAAGACTGGTGGTCATGTGAGATCAGGAAGCATGATCGCCCAATAGAAAATTTAAAAGGTTAAGCATGTGTAATGCCTACGAAAAAGTGAGATACAATAAACAAAGACTCAGTATAGATACTTTAGAACAAACTCCAATATGGCAAGTGTAAATCACAGAGGAAAACTTGTGATAATAACAAAAACTAAGTTACACTATGACACCACAAATCGACATTTTTATCATAATAATCCTCATCAGGAGCAACACTCAGATCTTAAGAAAATCTTTAAATTAGAACATTTAATTAAAAATTAAAACATAAACTGAAAAAGTATAGGTATTAAACGTTGCTAGGCCATTACACATGCTTTGTTGCTAGGAAGCTTTACTTCCGAAGACATTTCCTGATATAGGCAGCTTCTTGTCAGCATGGTCCATGACTGTGATAAGTGGTAGGGTCTAGTATCTCTGACTAAAACACCTCTAGGGTTAACCTAGCCTAATAAAATATATCCCATAGATCTTGGAAAGGAAACATTGCCAGCATAACACTGACCACATTATCCCTCATGTTCACAATATGATGCAAACCACATATCCAAGTGAAAGAGGACAGGACTTACCTTTACTGATGCCCCATGTTCAGTTAACACATGAAGGCATTCTCCAGTTTCTGAATTCCATATCTAAAAACAAAGGATATCAATCAGAACAATGATGGCTATTTAAATATATATATTGAAATTATTCAATAAAATCTTTAATATGATTTCATACACATTTAATATTTAACTTCTCTGGTAAACTGAATAAAACTACTTCATCCATGGACAAGAAGCTGATAGTGAAACATTTCAAGTAGTCCATTATTGAAAACTCTTTCTGTTCCAGAAAACTTCTGTTTCACAATACTAACATTCTGGTTAAGAAGTTAAAGTATTAATTATCTGGGTCTGAAGGTGCTAAAGTGCTACCCAGGACAGAAATATTTAAAGTGACAACCAAGACGGAGTGGGTACGAGTAATTACGAAGTGGGTTCATTTAGTTACTGGCTGGGACTGAATGAATTAAAGCATCATCCAGGATGAAAACATTTAAACAAATAACTGAGAAGGAGTGAGTAAATTTACGTGCTGGCCATGAGTGAAGGAGATGAAGTATCACCTGGGATAGACATTATTAAACTAACAATGGAGATCGAGTCAGTACAAGTAATGACAGGCTGTGACTGAAGGACTCAAAGTATTGTCTAGGATAGAAACATTAAAAGTAAAAACTGAAATGGAGTGAGTAAAGTAATTACTAGTTGGGACTGATGAAGTAAAGAAACTGAACTTGTTTTTGTCGTAAAAGGAGACAATGAATAATGAGTGTTGGGTTATTTCATACAGACAGTAAATAGCAAATAAGCCTTATCAAAGTAAGTTCTATAAAATAAATATACACAAAAATGATATTAACATCTGGGATATGAAACTTGGGAGAAACAGACAATGCTATCTCCCTTATAAACTACTTCCCAACCAGCCACACTTACCCTGATTTGTTTATCAGAAGAGCCAGTAACAATAAGTGCCTCTTCATTTTCTTCCACAGGAGGCAGAAGCAACAAGCTTATGATGGGAAGAGAATGTCCTATTAATGTTGCTATTCTACGACCGTACTGTAAATGAAGAAAAAGACAAGGTGAATAAACATGAACTAAATTTTCTGCTGAACTAACATTTCAATTTAGGACTTCCAATGGCTAAAGAGAGCTTTTCTTCCTTTGATTCTCAGTCTGTAGTACGAAAAGTGACTTAAACTGTGACTCACTGAGTCACACTATTGTTGTAATTTAAATATTGAGCACAACCCACTACTGGCAACGCTGATCGTATTCTGGTATGAACCTAAGGCCTATCCACGACAATGTGGATCAATGTCAATGTCAATCGTTTGTTTTGTAGCAATACCCACAATAATTCTTGCATTCCAAAATCAATTGACAACAGCATTCACCCCCCCCCCCCCCCCAAACACATGTGTCCCCCAGCAGTTCCCTGCCATGAGTCTGTGATGTGACAGTGCCATCATATTTTATAGGCCTGTGAGCACGGAGGTATAGATGGCAATCTTTCCCTCACTTTGGCCAGCAAAGAACCCAGGCATCGAATCCATGTCCAACCAGTGCTGATAACATTGCCAGCACACGTTGCTATCAACTTTGCCAGCACACCTGCTAGCATTCATCAACTTTGCTAGCACACCTGCCATCATATATCAAATTTGCTAGCACACCTGCCAGCATTCATCAACTTTATTAGCACACCTGCCAGCATTAATCAACTTTGCTAGCACACCTGCCAGCATTCATCAACTTTATTAGCACACCTGCCAGCATTCATCAACTTTATTAGCACACCTGCCAGCATTCATCAACTTTATTAGCACACCTGCCAGCATTCATCAACTTTATTAGCACACCTGCCAGCATTCATCAACTTTATTAGCACACCTGCCAGCATTCATCAACTTTATTAGCACACCTGCCAGCATTCATCAACTTTGCTAGCACACCTGCCAGCATTCATCAACTTTGCTAGCACACCTGCCAGCATTCATCAACTTTGCTAGCACACCTGCCAGCATTCATCAACTTTGCTAGCACACCTGCCAGCATTCATCAACTTTGTTAGCACACCTGCCAGCATTCATCAACTTTGCTAGCACACCTGCCATCATATATCAAATTTGCTAGCACACCTGCCAGCATTCATCAACTTTGTTAGCACACCTGCCAGCGTTCATCAACTTTGCTAGCACACCTGCCAGCATTCATCAACTTTATTAGCACACCTGCCAGCATTCATCAACTTTATTAGCACACCTGCCAGCATTCATCAACTTTATTAGCACACCTGCCAGCATTCATCAACTTTATTAGCACACCTGCCAGCATTCATCAACTTTGCTAGCACACCTGCCAGCATTCATCAACTTTGTTAGCACACCTGCCAGCATTCATCAACTGTACATTTATTCAGTCTCCACATTGCTCAATGCAAGAATTACTAATGACTCCAAGAACACATCCTAACACAAATATTTACTAACAAATACTTCAGCATTCTCTAACTAGACCTCAACACTCCAAAAAATGGACACACTATGTTCTCAAACTTCATTTGGGCATTCAGACTTGTCATTCGCTCTATGTGTAGCTCACATAAAGAGACCCTGTTCAAAACAGGTCTCAAAATTAATGCTACGCTAAATCACTACACTACATTAACCATTGGTTTCCCCAACTCATTCATGGAATTTACTGTTTTACATGAGTTATTCATGCATCATTAACCCAACCTATAGGATGGTGAGTTGTAAACACTCACAATAGAGCTAAACTCAACCACATATCAACCCCTACACAATAGATCTCAACTCAACCACATATCAACCCCTACTTAAACAGTCATGGTAGTCATGATCTAGAATCCTTACAATAACTAAGCCTTGACATATTTTGCTTCTGTGTTGATTTAAGCAAAAGAATATAATGGAAAGAATATGAGCATCAAAAGTCTCATCTTAAACTGATCACAGTATTACCTGTACTTCCCAGATCACAGCCTTCTTGTCATCTCCAGCTGAGATAAATCTGTGAAACAAAGAGTGTTATACTGTGTTAAATTATGACAAAAGGACAATCATACCTCCTGATGGTCATTTTGTGTATTGTCTGTACTTAAGCAAGAAGTTTTGCATGGAGTTATATAAATCCAGCAAAGATACCTATGGTACTTCACTTTTTTTTTCACCTTATAACTAGCTATCAGTCAGTTTCTGTTGTAAATGAATGCAGTATCACAATCCAGACACACCAGGTTCAAAGTCAAATGCAAATGATTTGAAGCAGACCACTTTGCATTGGATTTCACAATGGTATGTGTATCAGCCATTCAGAAATCAATGGCAAACTACTGAAAGTAAAACTGCCCAGTAAATCATAAATAGCCAATAAATGATGGGGTTGGCTGTGATGTCCTGTAAAGGAAATGCAACTAACATTAAATAGCTGGCACCTACAGTGTGGGCAGACAACCCTTATACTCAATAATATAGACTTGACTTCTCTTTCTTCCTGCAAACGACATCACCACACCACAATGTAAACTGGTATCAAGTCTTCATTATTCAAACAATTTACTTCATCTGAAATTCAATTTCACAGTATGCTCTTAATGTACAACGAATGTTAATATAACAACAATTATTTATAATAAACAATAATTAATAATGATTAATTATTTTATAATAATTACTTAACTGCCAAATTGTTATTACAACAATGAAAATATTTGATCTAAAAACTACAACTTCTAACCTTCTATCATTGATGCGAAGTAACAATCTGACTATATCAGAATGATGCTGTAAGATCAGTATTTCTGTATACGGGTTGTGAGGCTGACCTTCTTCCACTTCTTCACAAGGCTATAAATGAGAATATATGAAATATAAACTGTTAATGTCAAAATTATTTCTGAAACAAGTTAAAGATTTCAAATATCTTGGAAGTATGATACAAAAGATAGCAGAATAGACAGAGAAATTGAAATCAGATGTCAAAAAGCAAGTGCACTTATATATCAGCCATCACACATACTGAAACATCCAAATATACCTATGTCCGCAAAACGACAGATAATAAATAGCATATTTAAACCAATCTTATGCAACCAATGTCAAACTTGGAAATTATTCAAATCACACTTATGAAAATCAACACCTATGAGATGAGATGCTTCAGGAGAGCTGCCAACTTAATTAACCGAGACCGAATAAGAAATGATGTTATCAGACAGACAGTGGAATCAACACCTTGTGCCACATATACTGAAAGACAGAAAACTAATTGGTTTGGCCATCTTGTTATAATGCAACGCCATCAACAACCAGCACTGTCCCTACATCAAAGAACATCGCTACAAGAACAAGAGGAAGCTGGAGAAGAAAATAGATTGACAACATCAAAGACATTGTACAATCACACGGAATGACACTATCCAGTACCACCCATCAGGTACTGGAGCACTAATTATTTCTCCTCACGACGCTTGAGGCAAAAGTGGAAGATGATGATGAAGATGAATGTCAAAATTGTAGAAAATATTAGTAAATAGTTCAAATACACGTATATATGATCAAAAGAAAAGTGAAACATAACTATCTTTATTTATTTTACTTTGAAGTGTTGCAGAAGTAGCGAACTTATTTCATTATCCGCCTGCGCGCGCACGCACGCACACACACACACACTCCACTCACTCTCTCACATACACACACAGTCTTGGACTGCAAGCTTATGGCCAGTGAAATGTCACAATGAAGATCAAACTTCAGACTCCAGCTGTAGCCATCAGGACAACTATACTATGGCAGAGAACATGCAATTTTATAATAAACATTTTGGTGTTATTGGTGTCCTGCACTGTTCTAGTCATTCTAACCTTCAGTCCAAAATTATGCATTCAACCTACTGATATTTATTAATTTAGCTGAGAGTCTTCATGTTGGCCCAACTCTCATTATTTACAACTTGTATAAAACAGAACAGTCAATAACAGTAAAATAGATATGAGACTAAATGTACACCTGGCTTATGACACAGTTCTTACCTCAGTCTGACTTTCTTTCATCTGCTTATCTGATGCAAGCAAAAGTTTCTGAAGCATTGACATGATGGAGATTTACTGGCTCTTGTTTAACACATTTGTAGGTTCAGTTGTCATGGCTCAGTTACCAATGATGAATAGATAGTCCTAAAACAACTTGCCAGGCCATGCTGAAATTATGGAAACAAAACAGGGTAATTGTCAACAGTATATTTACGTCCACACAAGTAAGCATTCGTAGCTGGGCATAGACTAGAACACAAACATACATCCTCTCTCTCTTTAGTCAGAGTTTATACGTACCTGGAGTATGAATAAACAGAGTAGTTTATAAATAAATATAAAGTTTATTAATTTATACGTAGCTGAGGTTTAAATAAACGGAGTAGTTTATACGTAGCTGAGGTTTGAATAAACGGAGCAGTTTATACATAGCTGAAGTATGAAGCTGTTTAAATATCAAGAATAATTTTCCAGATTGGTATCCCCAATAAAAATAATTGTGTCCCCATGCGAGTTAAAGAATTGTTAGCTTGCGTTTCTGTACACTTACTGTTTACAGGCTTCCATCTTTGTTGACATTACCGCCCTACTATTTCCTGCTATTGATGTCCTCATAATTCCGGTCCAAGCTGACAGTAATATGCGTCGCCTCAGAAAGACATGAGGCAATTCAAACACCAGGCTTCCGACATACTGGCCTGATGAATTAACAAATAAACAAGGAAATGCTACGCACATAAAGTGCAGGAAAACCTGGTATATGTGAAGCAGGTTGAAAAGAGAGAGGGAGGAGATAGATAACGAAGATAGTGTGAGAGACAGAGATACGAGAAAGATGTTTTGAAAGACATAACAAAGTGATAAAGACAAGTGAGAGAGAGGGAGGGATATATATATATATATATATATATATATATATATATATATATATATATATATATATATATATATATAGAGAGAGAGAGAGAGAGAGAGAGAGAGAGAGAGAGAGAGAACTCGTGTTCGGTTGGCTAAGCGCCTTTCCCAAGACAACAAAAGTAGAGGACAGATAAGAACAGAAAGACAAGTGTGCAGGTTCTTGTGCAGCAAGATAAAGACACATGTAACCAACACAAAACCCCTAAGAAACACTGTTGCTGCCAAAAGCGAGATCATCAGACCAGTACTGGTTGATACCAACTTATTTTTTCTTCATTTACCAGGTATCTGTTATGTGGCCACTTCAATTGGCGAGTGGGACAGGTCGGGAGAGAACATACCGGGCACTGCTCTTGCTGAGGCCTCGCTTGATACGGATGTTGTCTGCCTAAATGATGGGACACCAACTAGGCAGGCAATGAGACTGGGGGACCCTGACACCGCCATCGACCTGGCACTTGAATCACAAGAGGCGGCATCAGACATAAAATGGAGTGTCCTTGGGGATTATAGAAGCGACCACCTGCCCCGCTCTGTACTGGTACCTAAGCCCAGTACAGTCAAGGCTATAGACCAAGCCATGTGAGAAAACCCGGGTCAAGGAGGTCTTTCTGATGACTGCCGAGTCCATCAACGATGAACGGTGGTATTTGTGGATGAATTTTGTGTTGACATTCTGACGGCGGCATTAGTGCACAGTGTACCTGTGCGGGCTGTTGGATTGCCGAGACTCCTGTCTGTTCCACTTTTCACAATGGACAGTGGGGAGCATTTTGTGTGATATTCGCTGACACCGGAACGGGGCAGAAATGGGGACGACGCGTTGCCGTGAAGTTGGAGCCTAACTACGGTAACTAACTAACAGTCAGGGCTATAGGAGCCCGCGAAGCATTCAGTAGTTATGATTACTCTTCGCTCTTGAGGCGCCGTCGATCACAGAGATGGTCTAAACCAGAAAGAAGACCAATCACCATGGTGGACACAACAAGGAGTATCACCTTCGGAGTATCACAAAGAATGTCTTTTATCGATCACTAGCTGACCCGACCTTCGCCCAGGCCCTGGCGGGGATCTATATATCTGTCTGTCTGTCCCGGCCCGGCTTCGCCCAGTACCTGATGGGGAGCATCTCATTTAATGTTAGTTAGTTAGTCGACAGATCATTCTCATTGCACATCGAACCATTCAGTCCATAAGTGCTCGGATCCCCTCCTCAGCAAATCCCGCAGCGTGTAGGGGCTAACGACGCCAGATCTGTGTTGGTTTATCAATCTTCTTTGGCTTCCTGCGTAGTGTTCTTGTTTGGCCATCCCTCTTTTAATTTGCTGTTCTCGCAGTCTGGCCATGGTTGTAGACTCACAGTCATCACTTGGTTCACGCAAAAGTCTTACTTCTCGTAGAGCATTCAGAATGTCAGCCTGGTCCATGGCGCGTCCGCCTTCCACAGGAGCCTCACCTGCGAGCCCGCTCATTTCCTTGTACTCCCGCATGCCCTGGCACGAAGATGAAACTAATCTTTGCCAGCCGGGACCGCTCCAGAGGCAGCAACCATTCTCTTCGGATCGACCCTTCCTCTATCCTCTTGATCATGTTCATTGAGTCGCTAAGGAAACATGACCTAGTGAATGTCTGTGTCTCGCGCCATGTTATTGCTTTACTTACTGCCATGACTTCCATTGTGAGGCTACTTGTGGTGTCAGTGAAAGCACCAGAGTCCTTCACAATTCTCCCTCCGGCCCGAGCCGTAAAGGCCCGTGAGCTTCTCACATGTCGGACGACCGACCCATCTGTGTAGATGACCGCGTCACCGTCTAGCGAATTCTCGAAAATCAACGCTTGTACTTCAGCCTCAACAGCAGACGGATTTTCTTATCTGCATTTTCTATCTAGTTGGATGCAAACTGAAAAGGATGTGCAGAAATCTGTTGGCACTGGCACTCACTCCTCGCCAGGTTCTAAGTTCTCAAGTGAACACACCTGTTGAAGAATGTCTTCGGCTTAACCCATCCACGACCGTCCTCTTTTTAACCTGCTGCCCTTCACCTTCATAATTTCACCATGCAGTGGATGCTGCCCTCTATCCTTACCCTGACGTACAAGCAGACAGATAGATAGTCGGGAACGGGATCTTATATGACTACTTATATGAATTCAATGAGATGCTCCCCACCAGGAACTGGGCGAAGCCGGCCCGAGTCAGACAGTTTTAAATAATATTTTGGCAGTCCATAGAGTGCTCTTAGGTCTGCTAGTTCTGTGCTGTTTTTGCTCTTCAGTATTGAGACAGCTGACTATGCATCTGTGAAGATAGCTATTTACTTCTCTTTATTTTCACACTGCTGCAGTTTTCAAAGCTTCTATGAAATGGAAACAAATAGGCATTTTAAACTCCTGCGAGAAAAAACGAACTAAACATCAACAAACGTTGCACATACCTTACAAGGAGATCCACGTGAAAAATCCGAAATCAGAAGCAATCAATAAATATAAAAATGAATAATAAAATAAGATAAAATACACACGAACGCATGCAATACGACGTATTGTATGCGTTCGTGTGTATTTTATCTTATTTTATTATTCATTTTTATATTTATTGAGTGCTTCTGATTTCGGATTTTTCACCTGTATTTCGCGACACGTGGATCTCCTTGTAAGGTATGTGCAACGTTTGTTGATGTTTAGTTCGTTTTTTCTCGCAGGAGTTTAAAATACCTATTTGTTTCCATTTCATATTGTTATATCCTGCTGCAGCCGCTGCTTTTTCTCTCTATTCCATATCAAAGCTTCGACCTCCGCTGGACACTGATAGCTAAAACAGGGAAGACCAAGAGAGACCCTGCGTAGAACCATCATCAGAGAAGGCTCATTCAACGGCTAAATAAACATCCAAGACCTACAACAGGTGTCAGCGAACCGCCAGGCATGGAGAGCTATGTCTTCCACCCCATGCGCCGCCTTGGGCTCAAGAGGACAGACTAACTAACTAACATTAACTTTAAACACAACACATATCAATCCCAACACACAATCACGTGCCATGCCGGAAAGCATGGGCGATCATGACTCGCCATTTCACTCGATCACCAGTGTCGTGGATCAGCTCAGTGTTCCTGTCTCGTCCATGCCATGTGGCCAAGCCATCCAGGTATTTTCCTCTCAGTCTTCCTCTTGGTCTGTTCCCTTCGATCTTGCCAGTTGTCACCAAGTTCTCCAATCCATTTCTTCTCATAACATGTCCAAAAAATGTTGACTGTCTACGTCTAATTTCTCTAATAAGTTTACGATGTTCATTTGTCTCTTGTAGTACTTGGTCATTGGTTTTTCTGTCTGCCCATGGTATTCTTTGCATTTCTGCAGCCATCAGATGTTTTTCAGCTTTACTGCTCATTGTCCAAGTTTCACATCCATACACACAAGAACAGACATTCAAATAAGAGCTGTCAGATGAATTGTGGGAGGACCAGAGTCAGGGATCCAGCACAATGTTGGACAAGGCAGATTGTTGCAACATGGTTGTTAACAGTAACATAGAATCAGCAATGTCTATAAGCAGTAACATTGAATCAGCAATTGCTGAGAGCAGCAACATAGAATAAGCAATGGTTGTCAACAATAATATAGAAACAGCAATGACTGTGGACATTAATGAAGAAGCAACAATGGGTGTGAACACCGGTGAGATACTTTTTAAGTGCAATGATTGTGGAGCTGCATTCAGACAGATTGGCATTTTGAAATATCACATGAGAACACACACAGGAGATACCTCTCCGCTACCAACTAAATAATTAATCTAGGGTTGTTAATTAAAACAATTGTACCACAACAAGAAAACTCTCAAAAAGAAAATACCCTTATTTTCAAAATTTATTATACATAAATGATGATATTGGTTATACATGTACATGTCATAAAATAACAATCCCCTTTGCAACAAAGGGCATATACATATTACATTATAACTATCTATGACCTTGATGCTTCGACCTTTCAGTTATTTACATCACTGATAGACCAGTTCCATTTGTAGTGACTATCCATCTTCCCTTGGGGTAGGTTAAGTCTGAAACTGGGTATGCAAGTGTTACCTATTCTGTTTTGTGGAACTTCTTCCAGGTAGTATTTTCCCTCACTATATCAGCTGCATCACCCAGTAAATGACACGACCTCAGTTATATGATTTAACTAGCTGACACGGCCCGGCTTCGCCCAGCCCCTGGCGGGGATCTATCGATCGATCTATCTATCAATCTGCCTTCTTCTCCATTTCCTCTCATACATTCTTTCATTCAACATCTCTTATGAAGCAGCTACACCTCTTTGCTGTTCTTTGTACACTAACAAACTATGACAGTTGGCTGCACGGGAATGAGAAGAACACATGTAGGAAATTTATTTCAATCGGATGGACCGTCCGCGAATGCATAAATATACATACGGACATACATTGTATTATATATATATATAAACATAATCTGACAAAACAAATACACCACAAAATATAACATTATACATTTTAAAAACTTTTACATATTTTACTAACATTAAAGGGTTTCATATATAAAGTTATTAACTACCTCCAGCAATCAGTACAAAACCATTTATTAGGTTTAGAAGCAGTACACACACCAACACAATTGTAGTGATACCATTCCAAACAGCCGTCACACTCAATCATCTTTATCCTCCCATTGTCCCTAACAGCGCAAGAATTGCAGCTGAAAAGTACTTTCTTTTTTTTTTCTTCAATTCCCACATTTTCTCAATTCATACAATTTCTCCACATTCTCAGGACTCCTCCGGGCTTCCCTGGTCACGCAGCTTGTATTTTAAATTCCACACATCATGTCGGAGTAGTATTTGCCCATCATTTTGCCTCACGATGTTTTGTATGTCGCGAACAGGCACAGGCTGTACAGAAAGTAGCGTTTTTAGCTCACTTGACATGTTTGGTTTTCGATTTTCCGGATAGAGTTGCGAAAACTGAAACACACAAAATAACATACTTTAAAATTATTTTATATAATTATGTATAAGAAATAAACAAGCATTTAGGTCTCCCCGTTAATGTAAACAGTGACAAAAAAAACTTTTTTTTTGCAATTTTAATTTTTCTTTACAATAAGGTGTACATAGATGGTGGGGTAACATTGGCACCATGCCGTTTTGACAGAGGATAGTTTGTTACATTGTGTTTCAGAAAGCCATAATTACAACCCCTGGCGGTAGCGAATGTGGCTGATAAGGCCTATTTGCACTGTAAATGTTCATCCACATTGGCTGCATGTGAGCACATGGTCATTTCCAACAGACTGGATGTTCAGATGACGCAGTTTTTGTGCTTTTAAACAGGCAATGGGAGGACATTTTTCACAAGTCAAGAAGCAAAGCAAAATCACTTTTTCTCCAATTAATTTGGAAATTTTCAAAATTAAACGGTTCAACATTTCTGATATTGTATTGTTATTTATTTGTTCACTGCCTGTGCTTCCTAAGTGGTACAATCATTTTACTCAATGCTACTGCATGGTGTTAGTGTAAATATGTGTGCAGTCTGGGTAAGTATAATTTTTGATAAGTAGAACAAATTCCTTCGGCCCCTGCGATTTCTACTTATCCAGACTCCACTGTACCAAGTATTTTTCGTAGACACCACATATGAAAGCTGTTTAAACGTATATTTCAGTAAAAGTGACAAGTATATTCCAAAGAGGGTGGGGGATAGTACACAACCTTGCTGAACCCCCACTCTTGATTTGTGGGGTATCACATAAGAAAAAATACCAGAGAATTTTAAAAAAAAAATACCTCTTTTCCAGTAGGGTGGTTCTCATGTACCAGGTGGCAGCTGGCGACTTTCAGTTTACATGTAGCCCGATCCTCCACCAGACGTATAAAAGCAGGGCATCCGGTCTTTAGTGTTCTGAAACAATTTGTGGATGTCTTTCATCAATAATATAAATAATAATAATAAATATATAATAATAATAATAAAAATATATAAAAATAAAAAATAATAAAAATATAATAAATATCTTGAATAATTAACACTTTGCTGACCAGCAATTTATGTCAGGTCTTAGTCACATATGACTGAGCTACCATATGACAGTAGACAGTACTACCTGCTTTCTGTCAGCGCCGAATGTTGGGCGGCGATTACCAAACCCGACACCCCACATTGTGCCAATGGCTTCGGGCGGAAGAGCGCAATTGGGAGGGTACAAGCCTTATCCTGGTGCGAGGGAATGCAACCCAAAGACAAAATAGTCATGGCAGGGCAGACCAGGCCCTAAGCCTTGGTTGGCAGCTGGTCTAGCATCGAAGCTCCAACAGGCGGACAGTTAGAGCATTGCTTTGCTGATCCGGCAGCTTCTGCAGCTTGTCTTGTTCCAGATGTTTAGGTGTCAACTTTCCTCTGGAGTGAACTAGGCAGGCCGAGAGAGGGATCATGATGCATGGGCAACACATGGTTTTTTTATTTTAGCCCAGGCGTTGTGCTATGGAGAGGTAAGATGGTGCACAATGATGGACAGGGCCATGTTTTCACATGCATCTACTGTGGGCAAACATTTACAGCAAGAATTGGCCTCACCAGCCACACTCGCCACCGCCATAAGTCGTAGTTATTAAGCCTTTTTAAAGCACAATGTACCAAACTATCGTCTGTCAAGACGGCAAGGTTCCAATGGTATGACCAGCAATGTATAGAAATTTCAGAAGTTTTAAAACCATAATATCCCCTCTGCCGTGTGTTCACTGTGACGAGGTAGAGGGGCTTGTGTGTTCTAATGACCCAATGACGCTGGTAGCATATTGCGCCATGAAGCAAATCCAAACTATCTAGGAGTCACCTTTCATCGCCGCCTGACATGGAAGACACAGGTTGAGACATGGTGTCAGGCATAGACGTTCTTTTACCTGCAGCCTTCCACACTTTACAGTCTGGTTTGTACCTTGGCTTTTCATATTCTTCAACAAAATGGCGCTCAGTAAGTAGAATTTATAGAGGGAACAATATATAAAGCTTACCTTTGGTTTGGTCTGATGCCTTGGCTAGTGCTCTCATCTTTACGGTGCCCTTGTTTGCAAGCAAACTTTATGTATTCATATTGGAGCCTTTCCGAATATGGTAATTCATTCCTCAACTGAAAGAAAATAAACACTATTGTATTATTCACAACAAACAATTGATTTATAACTTTTACTTTTTATTTCACTTTTTTGTCCCTTTAAAATGAAATCCACCCTTTCATCCTGTGTCACGGCTAAAACTACTACAAGCATGGGCGGTCATGACCCGGGTGGCAAGATTTTTTTTATACGTATTTGTGCATTTTAGTTAGATACCTCAGCGATAAAAGAAATGAAATTACTATTAGTACTATTAGTTTTCTCGGTTTTATTCCAGTTCAGGAGGCTACCGGAGAGAATATATCTAATTTGATTAAAGGTGAAATTTAAAAATGTAATCAAACATTTAAAAATTGCATTGGTTTTGTATCAGATGGTGCTTCCAGCTCCAGCTTTTTTGGGCTTTTTAAATTGTCTAGGCCAGTGTTTCCCAACCTTTTTTGTACCATGCCCCACTTAAGCCTTTCTAAAATTCATATTGCCCCCTCCCCCGCCCCATGCCCCCCCCCCCCCTTCAACTTCAACATATACATTATTTTTAATATTCAAAAATTGAAATGTTCACTAAAGAAACTTGAATGATAGGTTTTAGGAAGAAATCACTAGGTCATTATTGAGCAAACACAGTAAGTAAATTTTCAAAAAACATATAATGGAGAACTGAAATTCAAGTACAAAATAATTTTAATGAAAGATTTTTCTATATTAATTTAATTATTAGTAATTATTTATTATTTAAATTTAGTGAGATCCTTGCGCTTGATGCTTGCTGCAAAGTGATCTTATGTCAGGTTCCAATTTAGTTAACTTCAGTCTCAAGTCTCCCCGTTTTGTTATATTCAGCCGATTTCTTCCATTTTCGAATTGCCCCCTTTAACAGTCAAATTGCCCCCCCCCCCCTGTGGGGCGTGGGCCCCACGTTGGGAAACACTGGTCTAGGCCATGTGGGCATAGTAGGCATATCATATCTACAATATTCATAATATATAATATAATGATAAATAAAATAAACATTGAAATACATAATATATAAATGTAACGTAATCTGACCTTCTTTGAGCTAAACTTGATATACAGCACACCACACTCGTCTTCGTGCTTTTTAAGAATAACCTGAAACTCCTGGTAACTTTCAAACAAGGCTCCTTTCTCTAACGCCATTTTTTTTAAGTACGCTTAGTATCGTTCGCAGAAAGCAGGACAGAAAACGTTGGAAGTGCGCTCAGTATCGTTCGCAGGAAGAAGGAAGGGAAACCGCAGGAAGGAAATTATTGCCAAGGAAACGTCACGTGACCAGCCGGGGTTTCCGGGATCGGAAAAAATCACGTGATAGTTCAGCTCTGAATAAACGGAGTAGTTTATACGTAGCTGAGGTTTGAATAAACAGAGTAGTTTATACATCCTCTAGGTATGAATAGACACTTCCTTAGTCAGCTGATCGGTCATGTGACAGTGTGTAGTGTATGCTATTATTAGATAATAATAATATTTATCTGGTTTCTGTGTTTCTGTTTCGATGCAGAAAGCTGCTGGCGAAAATTGTAGCACACAGACTTGCTTGGAACAACTCGGCTGCTTCCCGCCCACACTTGGAGGATACAGACGTAATACAGACTGAATGCGGCAGTGTTTGCTCAAGATGTTTGCGAAGGATTTCAGGTCAGAGAAGAGATATGTGCGGCCGCCATAGACTTAGAGGACGCATATAACATAGTTAGTATCCTTCGAGCACTTGATGCAAACCCTCCTCAGGCTGAAAGTGCACCCTCACCTTGTGCGATGGATAGCTGCAGTTCTGCTCCAACGGAAGGTGGTGCTAAGATGCGGGAGTTGGTCTTCTGAGCCGATAACGATATGTCCAGGATTGCCGCAGGGTTCACCACTGTCACCAATACTATTCAACGTGTATAGTATACGGTGCCGATCACTGAACAACAGTTGGACGGGAGGGGCAGGACTCTGTCATTCGTTGACGACATTATCGACAGGGTCGAGATAGACAGGCGGTTGCCAATGATATGCAGGTCGAACTAGATCGATTTTCCTCATGGTGTTCTGATGCCAGTGCCCTTGTCAACCCTGCAAAGGTATCGGTTACATGGTTCTCCCTAAACAACCATATTGTGAACACAGATCTTGGCGTGAGGCTTGATCGTAGCCTGTCCTTCAGAGATCATGTCGATTATGTCATAACGAAGGCTCGAAAAGGTTTGTCAACAATGAGAGTCATGGTGACTGCCAATATCGAGCAAAGACTGCTAATACTTCTGTCCCAGTGATTGGCTATCCTCATTGTCAGCCCTACATAGATTGGAAGACTTGAAAAGGTACAAAACGAAGCCATGCATATCATTTTGGGCTGCACGAGAGACACCAGCTGTGTAGCAATGAGATGCCTCCTTCACTTCCCGACAATGAACCACAGGATCAAGATCTGGAGAGCTCGTGCATACTTAAAAATAAGTGCAGATGAGCAGCACCCTCTGCATGAAGCTATATTCAGAGAAAAGGATGACAGACTAAAGAGGGGCAAATCTTGGATGAGTCGGGCGGAAGATGTCAGACAGGTCTGCAGTCTTACCACTATCAACTCCGGCAAGGAATGGGTGCCGGTGCCTCCAGCTTTTAAGTGCACTTTCTCCTGCATTATCACACTCGACAGACGGTGCAGAGAGCAGAATGCTGCCGCTGTCAATGCAGAGGTCAACGCGCTCATCTATGAACACTCAGATAGCCCCGAAGTGCTCATCTATACAGATGGATCTGTTGTAAAGCAGCAGAGAAGTATGTGGGCATTTACAGCCCGTTCAGCGGGCAAAACCCATCAAGAACCCACTCTATGACCACGAGCAGCATGACGATGGAGGTGATGGCAGTTACACGGGCTTTCATATGGCTAGAATCACAGCATTATACCAACGTGTGTGTACTAAGTGACTCAATGAGCATGATTCGGAAGGTCGATGCAGGATCTGTACGTAGACAGTGGACTGAGTCGCTGCGGAATGCTGTTGTCCGTAAAGTCACCTTCATCTTTGTACCGGGACATGAGGGAGTCGAAGGAAATGAACGAGCTGATAAACTGGCTGGCTCTGCAACCCCTGAAGATGGCCAGCCCAAGGATCGTGCCGATGTTATTAACGTCCTTAAAGATATGTCGAGAACAGAGGATTTTGACGTCAGTGAATCCACATCGCTGTCCAGGATGAAAGACTTGGGAGTAAGAATTGGCACGGCCAAACACGAGAGGTACATCGGGAAAACGAGGGGCCTCGTCAACCAACACAGAACTGGTACTATTCGCCACTGGACGCTGATGCATATGCTGGGGGGGGGGGGGGGGGGGGTGAGGATCTGAGCACATATGGACCTGTCCGGAGTGCAATGAAGATACCCCAACTGATAGCTGATATCTGGTTTCTTTTGATATTTGGCAATTGACAGTTGCACTAATATTTTTAAATAAAAATATACACATTGACAACAATTAAATAACTGAAGATATAAAAGGAAACATTTCCAATGATGTAAATAGTTACATTAATAATTCATGAATGTTACGACCACCTCCCTTCGCATACTATTCATTTAGTTTTGTTTTCAATATCCTGCCATCGCTCCTGATAATTGGTAATACTAATAGTATATGATATGTATTATACGTTGTACATAGTTTGACTGACTGGCACCTTGCCGTCTTGACAGACGATAATTTGTAAAATGGAGTTATACCTCTCCATAACACAAAGCCTGGGCTGAATTTAGAGACCATGTGTTGTCCATGCAGCATGATCCCTCTCTCGGCCTGTCTAGTTTACTCCAGGGGAAAGGTAACACCAATAATACGTCTAGAACATGACAAGCTGTATAAGCTGCCGGATCAGCAAAGCAATGCTCTAACTGTCCGCCTATCAGAGCTTCCATCCTAGACCAGTTGCCGACCAAGGCTTAGGATCTGGTCTGCCCTTGCCATGACATTTAGTATTTAGTCTTTAGGTTGCATTTCCTCGCACTAGGGTAAGGCTTGTACCCTCCAAATTGCACTCCTCCACCCGAAGCCGTTGGCACAATGTGGGGTGTCGAGTTTGGTGAGTGCCGCCCAACATTCGGCGCTAACAGAAAGCAGGTAGTGCCGTCTACTGTCATACGATAGCTCAGCCATATCTGACTAAGACCTGACATTGCTTCTCAGATGGGTGTATGATTCCGCCCCTTGAAGTGGCGTTTCACCAGGGGATATTAGGTTGGTTTAATCTCTTTGTCGTTTTCTTATTTATATGAATTGTTAGAAATAATTGAAGTTTAATCTCTTCTAGCATGATTAGTTTATCTTGCATGTGATCACGTGTGTGTGACAGGAGTGTAGTGTCGTCCATTTCTGGCGGTAGCTGTTATAGTTGTTATCTTTCTAACCCAGTCTAGACAGTAACAATAATAATGGTGACAAAAGACACCAATTTCGTGCTCCTGTTGCTATTTAAAATGAATCTGTCAGTTTTCCCTCATGAAGAACTCTACACTTGATATCTTCATATATTGCCCTTATTAAGTGAATGATTTGTGTGGAATCCCATTGTTCTGCATCAGTCTCCAAAGGGATTCTCTATCAATGCTGTCATTTGCCTTTTCATAATCCATAACTGTACAAAAATGTGTGGAACGAAAAATAGGATATGCCTGCAAACAAAGTTGACAGTCAACAAAGCAGGCATAATATCCACACTGCTAAATGCTTGTGAAACCGGGCTGTTTACCAGCGACACGCTAGAAAATTAAACCACTTCCACACAGTCTGTCTTAGAAAGATACTAAAAATCAAATGACAAGACAAGATCCCAGACATTGAAGTCTTAGAAAGAGCTTCCTTGCCCAGTATCCACACTCTACAAATGAAGAATCAAATTCGCTGGGCTGATCAGCTGACTCGCATGCCAGATCACAGGCTCCCAACACGAATTTTTTACTGTGAGCTGCGCTGTGGTAAACGCTCCCAAGGCGGCCAAAGGAAACGCTTTAAACAGTGAAGATTTCGCTCAAAGCTTTTGGAATTCATCACGACACATGAGAAACTGCTGTCAAAGACTGAAATTCACGGCGTACATTAGTACGCAAGGGTTTAATCACTTGTGAAGCAAATAGGACTGCAAGAGCTATAAAAAAAAATGACTGGACAAAGAAAAGCCATCGCAGGAGAGCCTCCTCCTAGAACGTCAATTATTATTTGCCCACATTCTCAAAGAACATTTCGAGTCACCATAGGCCTTACCAGCCATCTTATAACTCAAGGCCCCAAACTTTCAACCCCACTGGATGAAATGAATGGACATCATCATACTTGATGGACACCAATCCAAACATCCAATATAAAGTGGCGATTTCAGTTCAATAGCCTACTTTGCATAATTTCTCTATCTGGTCCAGTAGGATCTGTTTGGTCGGAAGCATGACTATTCATTCCTTAGCTATTTATCAATGACGTCTCTTAACCATTCCAGTATGATCCTGCTTAATATTGTCCCATGCACTGACAATAGCATTCCTCTATAAGTCTCACACTTCTGCAAGTCCCCTTTCTTAGGTAACTTCACCAGATATCCTCCTCTCTAGTCTGCTGATATTTCATATGTCTCCCAGACTAACAAGTAATTTGTGCCGCAGTTCAGCTGACGTGTCTATATTGGATTTAATAGCTTCTGCTGAGATACCATCTAGGTCGGCAGCTTTCCCACTGATCTCTACTTTTTTTTTCTGTCCTGATATGAGGCACGATCAATACCTGTGATGAATAGTGGTGCTCTCCGTATACCTCGTAACCACACGCTTGTCTCTTAACACTTCAGCTTCTTACAGCGGTTTCCTTGTTTTGTAGTTTGTTTTAAAGTGGTTGTGTATGTTTTTGTATCCTGACAAAGGCGTCCATTCTGTCACTAGAAATTATGCTGTTATAAAGTTGACAAATTATTATATTTTATTTTCGTTTTTATTGATGTACTTATTGTTGGACATTGTTGTAACAGAGAGTGCCAAGGAAGGACTATCCTTTAATATCAAGAAAACAGTAACAATGGTGATATCAAAGAAAAAGGTGACACGAAAATGTGCAATGGAAAAAGAAGGGAAAAGTCTTAAACTAGTGAATAATTTTAAATACCTAGATACATTTATAAAATCAGATGACGGATGCACAACAGATATTAAGAACAGAAGAGGGCTAGCAAAAGCTGCATTTCAGAAAAGGAAAGATATCTTATTCAATACGTCACTATTATTGAATGTAGGAATGAGAGAGCTGAAATGCAATATAGAACCTGTTTTTCAGTATGGCATCGAATCTTGGAATGTAAATGAACAAATGAGGAATAACTTGGAAGTAACAGAGATGTGGTTCCTGAGTGGAATGTTGCGAATTCCTTGGACTGTCAGATTACCTCAGAAAGATTGCCTGAAAGAGGCTTATGAAACTAATACATTATATACAACAATAAGAAAGAGACAAACAGCTTTCTTAGGTCATGTGATAAGAAGAGAGGCATTGGAGAACATCGTGACAACTGGAAAGATCAAGGGGAAAAGAGGTAAACGAAGAGAAATGATGGTGGGTGGATTGAGACGGTGGCATGAAGGAATATCATCAGCAGAGTTGATCCATAACACCAAAGACCGAGATCTGTGGAAAGACATGAACGCCTATACCAGCTGGCAAGGCACTTGATGATGGTGACTCATTGTAACTTTGTTTCCTGTACCATGCAGTGAAACTATCATCCATGGAATACATCCTTACTATTCCTACAACCGGTCAAGCCCAGATTGTGGACTGGAGAGACTACAAACTGAAGGTATAGCATCCTCGGATAAACTAGAGATACAACCTTTGTGTCAATGAGATATCTTCTTGAATGTCCTACCACAGAGCATAGAAAAAGGATGAGCAGGACACGTGGGAGCCGCGATAGCGTAGTGGCTGGGACGCTTGCCTGGCGGTCCGGTGGACAAGGACGGAATTTGAATTTGAAAGTTGACCAGGTATCCCATGCAGACATAACCTAACATGGATACCTTGAAATACCATGAAAAAATATAATGGCGACCAGTGCCACATTAACCACATCACCCATGGAGTGCCGATTGGTAAATAAATTGGTTATGTATAGTGCCCATGTGCCCAAACGCCTTTACCTGTAGGCGTGCAAAAAGGTCTTTTACGTTACCACCTTCTGTCATTATAAAATCACGGAACATGGACATTTGCATAGGTGTGGGTTCTGCGGAAGGTTAGACCAGGCTAATAATGAAGATATTCCTTCGGTGGTGTACAGGTGGCCGAGTGTTGAAGTACATTTATTCCGTCAGCGAGGTCCTGTGGTCAATTGGAAGGGGTTAGTTCCACCCCGAGTATGGCCACTATAGATTTTCAATAGGAGTCTCCGTGGCGAAGTAGTCAAGCCGTCTGACTTGGGCTCAGAAGGTTGTGGGTTCGATTCCGGGCCTCGTACTTCGGTTCACGAGTACATTTTTTCGGATATTCCTGAGGATCGTCGCTGGAGCTACGGAGTTCGTGCTTTGTGCGATGCTTTCCGTGCTGCGGAAAGAAACTGAGCCATATGGGATAAAAACCTGTTGCAATGAAGTCGACCCTGTCGACTTTTAAGCGACATTTTTTAAGCGACTAGGTTTTCAATTTTTAAATTGTCTAGTGTTTCTTCTAATTTATACTTTTATTCTCTAATTCCACGAACGCCCATCAATATTTGTGAATTTATTTCACGGATACTTCAAAAGCCCCAAGAATTTATATTTACATACAAGCGCTATGTATATCATAATGAAAACAACCAATCGTATCTCTAACTTACGTGTCAGCTATATGCTAAACCAGAGAGTTGCGATAATAGATATGTCACTATGTGTTTTTTCCCCTTTAAAGGTTAGTTGCATGTCCTTTATTATATGACGTCACAATCAACCCCAGCATTTATTGGCTGTTTGTGTCTTTCTCGGCAATTTCACGTTCATTGTTTGCCATTGCATGCGCAACGACCAAACTCATACCATTATGAAAGTCAACGCTAAGCGGTCTGCTCCCTGTTTGGTTAATATACATGTATGTAACCCGCGGCAATATTTCAATGGTTGTTTGATCTTAAGTCCATCAACCCCTTTTGACTACCGCGTGTTGTCTGCATGAGTTTCTGTTGCCATTGTTTTCTCCAGGAGGTGTTAGCGGAATCGAGTTCATTTAAATGTTTGGTCGTTGTTTGCACATTCAGTTTGGAGAAAAGCATCAGAGATAACGGGAGAAAGAAGAGAGAGGGATGAAGAGCAAATGCGACTGAGAGAGGTAGTTAGAGCTCAGTTGCAACATAGACAGAGTGAGAACGAGAGAGACAGAGAGGGGGGGGGGGGGACATACGGAAGGAGATATCGACGTCAGAGAGGGAAGAGAAAGCGACACAAAGAGAATGAGATAGGGAGGAGTGATGGAGCGACAAACGGAGGGAGACAGAGATAAAGAGAACAACACATACATAGAAAGACGTTCGTCTCTCTCCACAGATCTCCGTCCTTGGTTTCTGGATCAATTCTGTTGATTATATTCATCTATGCCATCGACTGGGTCCATCCGGCGTTATTTCTCTTGGTCTGTCTCTGCCTCTTTTCCCACCGATTTGTTCAATTGTCACGGTAATCTAAAATGTTTCCAATTATGTGTGGGAGAATTTAAAGATCTTTCATGCACTCCTAATACTCTTTGTAAGTCGGTTATCTGTTTCTCTAAGGTTGTTCTTGATATAATCACTCCATCTTTCACATGGTCTTCCCCTTGCTATGTATCCACTATATTTATTCAGTGTAATTCTCTGTATGTTCTTGAAAAAGTCAACAGCTTCACATACCTAGGAAGCAAAATGTCATCTACAGGGGACTCAACACCAGAAATATTATCTAGAATCGCACTGGCATCCGGTGCCTTCAATAAACTGTCAAACATCTGGAAGTCGAAGACACTCAGCCAATATACGAAATTTAAAATCTTCAATTCTTGTGTGATTCCAGTGCTAATGTATGGATGTGAGAGTTGGAAATCAACGGTAGCTTTAGATAAAAAATTAGACAATTTTTAGAACAAATGGCTTAGAAGAATTCTAAACCTCCACTGGACAGATTTCAAAACCAATGAGCAAATAAGACAAGAGACTAAGCAAGATATTGTATCCAATTTTATAAGAAAACGCCGTTGGAACTACATCGGCCATGTACTCAGAATGGACAAGACAAGGCTCCCCTACCAAGCCCTCATATGGTCGTCGGTAGGGAACAGAAAACGGGAAGACCAAGAGACCTTGTGTAGAACCATCATCAGAGAAGGCTCATTCAACGGCCAAGTGAGCATCCAAGATCTACAACAGGTAGCAGCGAACCGCCAGACATGGAGAGCCATGACTTCTGCACTACGCGCTGCCTTAGGCCCAAGAGGAAAGACTAACTAACTAATTCTTTGTGCCAGATGGTATAAGGACATTCTTGCTAACTAATTCTTTGTGCCAGATGGTATAAGGACATTCTTGCTAACTAACTAATTCTTTGTGCCAGATGGTATAAGGACATTCTTGCTAACTAACTAATTCTTTGTGCCAGATGGTATAAGGACATTCTTGCTAACTAACTAATTCTTTGTGCCAGATGGTATAAGGACATTCTTGCTAACTAACTAATTCTTTGTGCCAGATGGTATAAGGACATTCTTGCTAACTAACTAATTCTTTGTGCCAGATGGTATAAGGACATTCTTGCTAACTAACTAATTCTTTGTGGCAGATGGTATAAGGACATTCTTGCTAACTAACTAATTCTTTGTGCCAGATGGTATAAGGACATTCTTGCTAACTAACTAATTCTTTGTGCCAGATGGTATAAGGACATTCTTGCTAACTAACTAATTCTTTGTGCCAGATGGTATAAGGACATTCTTGTTAACTAACTAATTCTTTGTGCCAGATGGTATAAGGACATTCTTGCTAACTAACTAATTCTTTGTGCCAGATGGTATAAGGACATTCTTGCTAACTAACTAATTCTTTGTGCCAGATGGTATAAGGACATTCTTGCAAGGTGACCAAACCATTTAATCTGTTGCTCTTTAATGAATTGCATGACTGGTTTCAGACCGAGTTTTCTAATTTCTTCATTCTTAATTCTATCTCTTATGGTTATTCCTGCAGCTCTTCTAAGGCTCCGTGTCACGTTTTCCCTTCATGTGTTTGTTCCCCCTCTCTGTCTCTCTGTTATGATTTTGGGCTCATTAGTTGCAGTAAGCGTCCATGTGTGACATTGGGAGCTTAATGTCGGCCAAAAAATAGTTCTTATGAGATTCACTTTAGTACTTATAGGTATTGTTCTTTGCAACAGAAGTGGAACTAGTTTTACCTGATTTTCCTTTGCACAACGTGTTGATTTCTCTATCCATTCCCCCATCTTAAGTGAAAAATTGACCCTAGACATTTAAATTCGTTTGTTTTATTCTTATTGTTCTTTATTTTTATTGATAGGGTTTCTGACTGTCTGCCTACCACCACTGAGTCTGTCTTTTCAATATATTATATTTCTCACACTTGGAATTGACTGAAGGTTCTGAAGGCTCTCTTGATCTTCTGCTATTAACACTTGGTTGTACGCAAATAATAATTATGAAATGTCATCTTTTTCTTCGCTCTCTGCTTCTTGGCATATATGTCACTTTCAAGGAGTGTAACTATCAAGAGCTACTTTGATCTGTGTATAGAGGACCACATTGAGGTGCACTGTTGCCCCCTTCAGTGCTTCAATCTCCTCCCATACATCACACAAAGTACAATCTGAACACAGTGCACAAGATGCATACCATCTACAAGGTTCCTAATGTATGCACACCAGAATCACATATGCTCTCTCTATATATATATATTTTTATGAATAGGTTTCCTAATGTATGCACACCACACATATGCTCTCTCTCTATATATATTTTTATGAATAGGTTTCCTAATATATGCACTTCAGAATCGTGAGTGAGTGGCACCTTGCAGTCTTGACAGACCAAAGTATGTGAGTTGGAATGTGGCCAATATTCCATCACAATGCCTGGGCAGAGCTTCAGAGAAACATGTGGTGCCAAAATGACATGTTCCCTCTCTCGGCCTAATCTTGTGTTTTCCAGAGGAATGGGTAACCAATACGTCTGGCACAAGGTAGGCTGCAGACGCTGGCGGCACAGCGTCAAACCTCCGAGACCTCGCCACCACGAGCAGGTGGCGAGTGATGGCCAGACCCTGGAACCCAAGGGACCCGGCTTAGAGGCGTTCAGCCAAGTCCCACAGGTGAGGGGCTCGTACGCGTCCAGACCGTAAGGGTGCAACTTCTGTCAATCACAAGTGTCCGGACCTGTGTAAAGTGTGCACTATCGTCAGACTCCCCACCTGACTTTAGCGGATCCCACAACCAGCGGGAGTAGGCCCGCTGAAGATACTGCAGGAGATATTGCACGTCTTGTGATACCAGAATCACATATGCTCTATATATATATATATTTTTTTATGAATAGGTTTCCTCATTTTTAAACAATTTAGCTTAGGCAGGAGCCAACTCTTTTCAATTTTCAACTGCTGAGGATCTCTGTGTGAGCAACATGCACACATGTCTACCTGTTTTTGTTTTTTTCTCACCCTTGTCCAAGAATGTGTCCAAAGCACTATCCCAGGACCAGGTGGGGGGATAGCATCGTGGAGTTCCTTACTTTATAAAAATACACAGTTAGCCTACATATTTGTTCCACCCTTATCTGTAAAGGTTATGTGTCAAATGCACTACCCCAGGACCAGGTAGGGAGATAACATCTTGGAGTTCCTTACTTTATATGTTATCCATACCTGGTCGTCTCAAGGTAAAGGCAAGAAGCCTCTAAGCCAGGTAGCACGATTGCCTTCTAGCCTGCTGGCCAGGTTCAAATTTGCATTGGGGCAGATTTTAACAATTGACCTGGGCTCCCAGGTTGACCCAGCCTAGAGTGAGTACCAGGACATGTCCTGGGACGTAAAGGTGGCCAGTGTAATATTGACTACATCAGCCCTCCAGTGCCGATTGGGCTATAAAAATGAGACCAGCGCCATACGCCCAAAACGCCTTAAGGTAAAGGTACTCCACCAAATAATGTGTATCAGTCTCTTTCCCACTGGCTGCTGAGTCAAGGTATGGCTGTAGACAGACACACACTGTCTAAGAGTCCAAGAAAGGGTTATACACAACACACACTGTCTAATGAGTCCAAGAAGGGCTATAAACTGTACACACACTGTCTAATGAGTCCAAGAAGGGCTATAAACTGTACACACACAGTCTAATGAGTCCAAGAAGGGCTATAAACTGTACACACACTGTCTAATGAGTCCAAGAAGGGCTATAAACTGTACACACACTGTCTAATGAGTCCAAGAAGGGCTATAAACTGTACACACACTGTCTAATGAGTCCAAGAAGGGCTATAAACTGTACATGCACTGTCTAATGAGTCCAAGAAAGCTATAAACTGCACACACTGTCTAATGAGCCCAAGAAGGGCTATAAACTGTACATACACTGTCTAATGAGTCCAAGAAGGGCTATAAACTGGACACACACTGTCTAATGAGTCCAAGGGCTATAAACTGGACACACACTGTCTAATGAGTCCAAGGGCTATAAACCGTACACACACTGTCTAATGAGTCCAAGAAGGGCTATAAACCGTACACACACTGTCTAATGAGTCCAAGAAGGGCTATAAACTGGACACACTGTATAATGAGTCCAAGAAGGGCTATAAATGGAGACACTGTCGTTTTTTTTTTTGCATATCCTTTACAGGACATCGCTGTCAACATCAGCATATTTCAGCTGATTGTTGATTTCTTGGCAAGATTACGCTCAGTAGTTTGCCATTGCTTTCTGAGCGGCCGGCTCACATACCCCGTAAGTTACCAACGCGATTCGAACCACTGCTGATTCTCACCGTCATCACGTTACCTATGAGAGTATACAAGATTACGGAGAAAAGTCGCTAACCTCTAGGCCAGGAAGCCGGCACACATTGTCTAATGAGTCAAATAAGGGCTATAAACTGGACACACACTGTGCAATGAGTTCAAGAAGGGCTATAAACTGGACACACACTGTATAATGAGTCCAATAAGGGCTATAAACTGGAGACGTGCTGTATAAGGAGTCCAAGAAGAACTATAAATGGACACACACTGTATAATGAGTCAAATAAGGGCTATAAACTGGAGACACACTGTATAATGAGTCCAAGAAGGGCTATAAATGGACACACACTGGCTGCTGAGACCAAGAAAGGGCTATGGGCGCATATAATTTTAGCAAAACATTAGTCAGTTTGTATGTGCATTTATTATTTGTCTTAAATTATCAAACTGAGATTTTCTGAAAAATAAAAATTATCTTCATATTTAAATCAAACATTACATCAAGACTCCTCCCAGAATAAAAAATAAAAACAGGAGGCACACAACACATTCACATACAAATACAGCATACAAAAAATAAAACAATGCCAATACACTGTCAATAGGAAGGCATATTTGCGTCTACACAAACATAAGAACATAGCCTGGCACACTAATATATGCATGTGTATTATATATTATACATTACAAAAAGTGAAGGTAATTCGATGCCACAGGACCGGGACGCTTGAGGACTTTCAACATACTAAGTCATGACATCATGAGCTGAGGTGACTAGTTTTCTTTCCAGAAAATTCCAGACCTTTCCAGACAAAATTCTGAAAATATTTGGGACTCACTTCATGAGGAGGAATCCAGGCATGCTAGCCAGCCTGGAAGTACTGTGTTCGAACTCCCATTGCTACAGGGATTGTCTTCTAGTGACCTGGGCTCACAGGTTGACCCAGTCTAAAATTGGAACCAGTATGTTTCCTGGGAAGCAGTGGCGTCCAGTGGGATGTTGACCACATCACCATCACGTGTCCATACGTTTAGAAATATGGAGCTAGCACCAAATACCCAACACTCCTCCTGGTGTGAAAGGCGATCTTCTACTTAAAGACTGATTTTGTGAGGATGGGTCAACCCCAGAGCTGTACAGATCACAAAACAACTGGTCACTTGGAGGAACTGAACTCAGACCACTGTTTTTGTAAGCAAGCACACTACCACAATGACACATTGGCTCGAGTGTACAAACATTCAAAACATCATAATATTTTGGCATTACTCAAAATAAACTTTTAAAATATATTAAACTAAAAACAAGCTATATTAAACTACAAGTTTTCCATATAAATTATGCTTCTATGTGATCTTTGATGTATGGACATGAAAAAAAAAAGCTTTATTACAATATAAGTGACAAATAAACCAACCTAAACATTAATCAACTGGGATTATGAATACTTATTTCAAATGCGTATTCACAGGTTCGCATGCTACAAATCTGTCGGGCCTGCTAACTGGTTGTGAAGATATTAATACAGATAAGTCAGTTTTTAAAATACACAACTAGAAATAACTCTGCAGCACTGTCTTACTTAAACCACATGAAAAAGAGAATTAAAGATGGCGATAAATAATATGGAGGATATACAGAGCTGCAGGAAATAGCAAAAAATAGCAGCATACACCCCAACAGAGGATACAGGATAGAATAATAAGAAGATTGTCTTACCATTTGTATATATAAGTCAGTATCAAAATTTAAAATAAAAAGGTGGTTTATTTCTTTTAAACAATTCTGAAGTGTCTGTGCCCACAAACGTATTAAGTACTGCACAAACCCATAACATATTGTCTACATACGTCCTACTGTCCTCTATAGTACTGGAGTGTATGAGGAATACTACTATGGGCTCAGCTTAATGAAGGGAAACTACACCCTCTCATGGAAAATGGCAACAGAACAAATTACAAAAGCAATTCAAGAAATCCAGCATCCAAGAAAAGTTAGTATACAACTCTGCACATGTCTTGTCTTGATTGTTGGAAAGTTCTGTCAAAGATGGAGATCATAGACTACCGTTGTGTACGTGAAAGGCAATGGGAAGGCTTTTCTTAAAAGCGATTCACATTGACATTCTACTTCTTGAAAAGAACAGACTGTTACTAAAGACAAGGCATGTACCAAGTTTTTTAACACCAGCTAACATTCACCAGCTAACCTAGTCTTCTTTTAATTTCCTCATTCCTAATTCTATCTTTCACAGTTACTGCCGTAGCCATCCTAAAGCATCTCATCTCTGTTAACATGATTTTACACTCGTTATTTGCAGTAAACATGTTCCATCCACTAAATATTAATAAATTGATGATACAGACTTAAGATTTTCTTTTTTACCCGAATTGGAAACAACTTTCCTTGAGATCTTGATATGTTACAATTCAGAAGTAAAATAAACATCTGCTAATATGAACCAAGATATGTTATCAAAATTTGATCTAATACAAACAAATATGCACTAATAATTAAAACACAGTTCTGATTACTGGGGAAATATGGGACACAGATTATGTTTAAAATATTTTTAAAATGTATATAATCATTTTTAAAAAGACATGGGATACATTTTGCGTGATCATGGGGCACAATCTAAAATACAACGAGCATTAACAACGCAGCTGCCTCAGATGTGAAACTAGTGCAATGAACTACTAATTTACATTTTCAATGACTTCAATTATACACATTGATTTTGGGCTATTTCTGCTGTTTATATGTGTACATTTTTTTAAATGTTAAGCTAGGACAATATGTTTCAGAGTCTGCAATATGGTCGGTGTTCACTCTTTACAAAAAATCATTGATTTATAATATCATGTGTGTCCTTGATCCCTTAAGTAGTGAGATACAACACCTAGCCTTCTCAGATAATGATGAAAAACATGTAGGCCTTGTGCAAACTGTGCAGGTAAAAAGTCTTACAGCAATTGGAAACTGCACAGAGTAGGCTATATGGCCACCATCCTGGCAAAATTGTTAGAGAAACTGACCTACTGGTAAACAGAGCCTGTTCCTATGAGTAGGGTCTGTCTAGAATAGACAACCTTAGACATATGCATATTGATGTTGAACCTACTAAACTCTGAGTTACCCATTTATACATATGTGGGCCAGCTTACCTGGCTTTTAGTGTAGTTGAGCCACTCCAAGTGGCCTGCAATATATTTAGCTAACTAATCCAAATAATTACTGTACAGGGTGCTTTATACTTTGAATTTATTTTAGCTTGTTGACAAAAGCATTAATATGTTCACTAGTGCAACTGTTTCGAAAACTATCAAAAGTACATGAACACATAAATATGAAGCAAAGAAAGTGAAATAGACATACTGGTCATTCTTCATGTGTTATTTAAAAATTAAGTTGTAAATCTATCAATTTTCCCCATAAGCTACAACAGTCTTTGCTGGTGCACACATATTTTTACCTTTGTGCAAATATTTTTAGTTCAGAACACAAGCAGACAAAACAATTACATAGTAAGGTTTACATAGTGAGGTCATATATAGGCTACTTCACAACTCTGATGCTAGGCGCTCACAAAGTAAAATTTATGCTCACAACTCTCCACAGCTTAGAAGGAATATTGTTTTTAACTATTAACATACAGGTAAAAACAAGTACATGAAAACAATGGCTTCAGTGTTTCTTTTTGTGGCAATATAAGAAATGTAAACTAATTACAACTGTTTCCAATATTTGCTGCTTCTATTTTAAAATAACTGTCTTAATTGAAAAGAGTATAAAGTAACACATTTCTTCAAATGGTATTTATATGATAAATTGTAAATAACAGCTACCAATTGAAACTACTAACATGAAGGGAAAAATCTAGCAGCTTTATGTTTTTTAAAAACTGTGTTGAGGTATTTCAAATTGTATAGAGTTTGCGTGGAGCAGCTGTAGCAGAATTATCAGCAGCGTTAACTCTTTCTATTCCAGGTCGCTGCTACTCTAAAACAACTGAACATTTCTAGAGTAGAGTGTTACAGAAATAACAGTGACAGAGTGGGATGGAACAAGAATGACCATGACTGAGTTTTTACATGGAACAAGAGATTAACTAGGAGACAAGGAGTTAACTGGCCAAAATAGTTATCAAAACTAGAGAATCATAAATATGGTGTGGTATAAAATAATTGTCAAAACTGGAGAACCACAAATATGAGATGGTACAAAACTGCAGAAGCACAAATGTGAGATGGTACAAAACTGGAGGATCATAA
Source organism: Cepaea hortensis (assembly GCA_963921405.1). Taxonomy (NCBI): domain Eukaryota; kingdom Metazoa; phylum Mollusca; class Gastropoda; order Stylommatophora; family Helicidae; genus Cepaea; species Cepaea hortensis. The sequence continues at coordinate 191,649,670 of OY992877.1, read as the reverse complement.
ATATGAGATGGTATAAAACTGGAGAATCATAAATATAAGATGGTATAAAACTGGAGAATCATAAATATGAGATGGTATAAAACTGGAGAATCATAAATATGAGATAGTATAAAATGTTGCATGTCATCTGCAGGACATTGCAATCTACCCCAAGCTGATGTTCCAGGCAATTTAACCTTCAGTAGTTTGCCCTTAAAACCGGCACCATGGCAAAGGAGTTATGGACGCAGTTCGTAATCCTGCAAACCGCGTTCGAAACACAGCAGTGGACGATTTGGCAGCAGACCGCCTGACGTTAGTTTTTTTGTGTGAAATAGCATGGGTGTTGGTTGTTCAGAAAGCAATGGCAAACTACTGAACATAAACTTGCCCAGGAATCACGAACAACCAAAAAATGCTGGGGTTGACTGCTACATCCTGTAAAGGATATGCAACTAACTTTAAAAAAAAAAACGTTTGCCCTTGCGTTTTCAACAAGATGTCAACACTGAAGTCCAACTGACAGGTGTAGAGAATGAACCTGTACACAGACATCAGTGCACCAGAAGTTTCAAAGTGAGTGCTCTTTTCCTTTCAGCCATGTTGACCTATATGAGTCAGTATCAGGTGGCAAAAATGCCTCTCTATAAACCACTATACCTCTCTGTGTTTAATTGTGACTCCTTTGCAGGTTGACTTTCTAGGCAATTTAAATAATTCAAGTCCAGTGACCAATGTAGGGAATGAACCCCATACCCTGCCATCAGCGCATTAGAACTATAAGAACGGGTGCTCTGACCATTTCGGCCATTGTGACCTACATGAGGTGGTATGAGGCCGCAAACATGCCTTGAATACAGATTGTCTATAAATAATATAATCTGTTTTGCTGTGATTCCAATAATTAAATTTTAAAATATCAGTGTGACAAGTATGACAGATGTAATGATGGTAAGCTTAAGGCAATAACATGGTTGGTCCATATTTTATATATCTTCAGTGTTCACATTATTACGTTTACTGCTGCATTAATTTAACATATATAACAGGGAACATATAATTGCTGTGTGAGAAATAAATGGTTGGAAGGACTGAATGTAAGACAGACCTGTGAAACCCTAATTTGTGACCTTCTGGAAATAAAGTTTGATTGTATTTAAGGATGGCATGCTTACAGCAACTAATAACACAATGCCAAAGAGTTAAAATTCATCATATGAAATGGGAAATATGATTTTGATTGGAACACTAATGTCTTAAAAAGCTGGCTGTCATTAACTTGATAGTGTGTTGTCACCATAAATTTGTATCCAACTCCTTCAAATATTAAAACACTATAAATTACAACTATTCTCACATTCATTACTATCGTTACGGTGTCCACTGACCACAGCTGATGCACACTAGTAGGATACGAGCAACAAGAGTTCAAGGCCGCTCGTCCTGCCTGTTACCACACAGTGTGTATACCAGGATTGTTTCAAAATTTACTTCCTACAGTGCCCGGGAGGATATGTACAAGAGTTCAAGGCTGCTCGTCCTGCCTGTCACCACACAGTGTATGCCAGGATTGTTGTCAGTTTGACTCCCTACAGCGCCTGTACGCTACTGGCAACCACAAGGGAAGCAAAGAATAGCCACGCTACAGGCTAGCGTGCATGTCCACAGAGGCCACTAAGGGAGGCTGGTATGAGATTAGCTCCATCTTGTTTTTTTTAAAATTGCATGTCCTTTGGAGGATATTGCAATAACCCATAGCCCCTATTGGCTGTTTGTGATTTAATTGGCAATTTTACCTTCAGTTAAAACAGTTAGTTGTATACCCTTTACAGGACGTCAAGTCAACCCCAGCATTTTTTTGGCTGTTTGTGATTTCTTGCCAAGTTTACGTTCAGTAGTTTGCCATTGTTTCTGAACCACCGGCACCCATGCCATTTCATGAAAACCAACACAAGGCAGTCTGCTGCTAAATTGCTTGCAGCTGTGTTTCAAATGTGGTATGCGAGATTACACACTGCGTCTGTAACCCCTTCGTTCAGCCAGTAGTATGCCATTAATGTATGTGTGACGAGTCAACATTTAAGTCCACTACGCTGCCATTAGAAGAGAAAGGTTAAGCACGTTAACCTACTCAGGAACACTGACCTCTTTGGCTATCGCATCCACTAGAACACTTAACTGCAAAATCCAACCAGTCACAAACAAGTCTACAAATAGTCTGTCATGAGTTAGTTGGGAAAAGAAAAGCAGAAAAAAAGATGACTTAAAACAGATAAAAATAAATGTGGAAATCATTAGCACAACACAATAATTATATTTCATTTATCTAGATCTCACAACTAGCTGGGCCAGAATGTCGATACAGTATGGCACTACAGAAAAAGCATCAACAATTGTACAGTACTAATAAACTGAACAAACTGAATGTATAATTTAAAACTGGCACAAGTCAGTTATGTTTGAAATGTATTTTGCATGTAATAAAATTGTACAGCGTGTCAGACAGCTCAAACATTGCTTATAAATTTGGAACACAATATCAGGACATGAAGGCAGATAAGCCTTGCTTAACAAACTGTTTCGTTTATACAGTACATGACTATATTGCTTCCAAGAACCCCGCCAGAATTAACATGACATACTGAAACAACAGGAGCCACAGTAGCGTAGTGATCAGACACTGGCCCGCTGAACTGGTAGTCATGGGTTCAAATCTGTAATGAGGCAGATTTAGAAAATTGACCTGGGCTGCCATGTTGACCTTACCTACAGTCGACATGAGGACATGTCTGGGGAAGTAAAGGGTGCAGGCACGATACTGACCACATGATCCAAGATACTGACCACATGAATCCAAGATACTGACAACATGATCCAAGATACCGACCACATGATCCAAGATACTGACCACATGATACAAGATACCGACCACATGATACAAGATACCGACCACATGATCCAAGATACCAACCACATGATCCAAGATACTGACCACATGATACAAGATACTGACCATGTGATACAAGATACTGACCACATGATACAATATACTGACCACATGATACAAGATACTGACCACATGATCCAAGATACTGACCACATGATCCAAGATACTGACCACATGATCCAAGATACTGACATGATCCAAGATACTGACCACATGATCCAAGTGCCGACTGGACTACACAAATATGGGTCTAGCACCATATGTCCTAGGTAGCATAGTTTATAGATGCACACCTGCCTGACTAGTGGTCACGGGTTCGATCCCAACTGGGGCAGATTCCGTAAAAACTGACCGGGGCTCCCAGGTCGACCTAGGCTAAAATGAGTACCAGGAAATGTCTTGGGAAATAAAGACGGCCAGCATGATACTGACCACATCACCCAGCGAGTGTCATCTGGTCTATACAAATATGGATCTAGCACCGTATGTTAGATGTGCCATAAGGCAACCAACAGGTTCTTTTCATTGACTCACTTAGCATATGCCAAAGGTATGTTACAGACTCACTTAGCATATGCCAAAGGTATGTTACAGAGTACTTTATTTAATTTACTTAAACATTAACTTTGAAGCACCTCTCTGAAGACACCCCCCCCCCCCCCAATAAATGTCACCATGCTACAAGTCACAATAAACTGGTTAGATATGGTATAGTTTAGCCAGCGAAAAAAATGTCATGATTTATGTACAATTTGCTATGAAAACATTTCAGCTACAGATAATAGATTCCCGTACACAACCAGTTCAGATTACACATGGGTATGTAATGTACACCACTTGAACAAGTCTCAATAAGGCAACCATGAAAAAAAAAAACATGCTGCCAGAACAACACTGAAGCCTTATGTTCACAGAGAATAAATCACAACCTCAAGCACTGCATGTGTTACCACCATAACATCAGTAAAAACAAGTAGATACATAGATGTGAACTTCATCACACATAGATGTCAATACAGACAGCGATTTGAATTGCCTACTACGGTACTTTTAAACTGACTATTATGTTTTTTTGTTTTCTGAAAGTTGGTTTCTGTAAATGAATGGCAATGGCCTCTGCCAGCTTCATCATGCTACCATTTTGTGTGTTAAGTAACACATGGAACGCACTGTCCCTATTAATCACATGACCAGTTACCACTGTGTGAATTGTGTGTTGTATATTTTGGCTTGAAGGATTTATCTAATTAATTTATGTTGTGTGATTTCTGCAGTATGTACCTGACAAGATGCAAACAAATATACTAGGCAATAAATCGTGTAATCTATTGTTTGTGTATTCAAATTCACTACGGGAAAACAATGTTTTGAATTTGTGCCACAGCAAACATCTGATTGGTTAAGAAAGTTCTATGACTGTTCCATTACTTGCCTATTTGGTCACAATGAAATGCAAGCAAAATGTTAATATGTTTCAGTTAAATTCTTAATATATTTGACGGCTATCGGACATCTAGCAGGTCCTCTCACCACAACCCATTTTTATGCTCATGGTGTCTTTAGTGTCCCATCATGTTGGGCAGCCTATTGCTCTTTCCAAACCACATTTTATATGCCAGTTTTCTTTGATGTTCATATCTTGTTAGTATTTTTTGGTTCTTGATCTATGATATTCTAAGAATGTTTCTGTAACATTTAAGTTCAAAAGTCTTGATTTTCTTCTTTAGCATTTATGAAGTTAATCATGACTGACATCCATATTCTTTAGCATTTATGAAGTCAATCATGACTGACATCCGTATTCTTTAGCATTTATGAAGTCAATCATGACTGACATCCGTATTCTTTAGCATTTATGAAGTTAATCATGACTGACATCCATATTCTTTAGCATTTATGAAATTAATCATGACTGACATCCATATTCTTTAGCATTTATGAAGTTAATCATGACTGACATCCATATTCTTTAGCATTTATGAAGTTAATCATGACTGACATCCATATTCTTTAGCATTTATGAAGTTAATCATGACTGACATCCATATTCTTTAGCATTTATGAAGTTAATCATGACTGACATCCATATTCTTTAGCATTTATGAAGTTAATCATGACTGACATCCATATGTTGACATGGGAAAGATGTAGATTCTCACACTTTCTACTTTTACTTGTGTGCTGATATCGTGCCGTAAGTTCTTTATGCTGTTTATTTACCCTCTCCACTGTCCACTGCTATGACCAGATTTCTGTTGACTTCTTTTAAACAGTCCCTACTGTTAATCATACAGCCCTTGATTTCAAAGTATATACATTATCAAAGTCCTCAGTGTTGATTGTAATTTCTGACTGACATGCAATTTTGTCCTTGTGTATAAAACAGAAAGCTTGTGATATACTGCACTTGAGTTGCCCCATGTTTGACAAGTTGATAAAATTCCTCCCAGTCGCATCTATGTTGTGATGATTATGGAAACAAAAATCTAAACACCACAATAGTTATTGATTGTTTCATGAACACTAGCTCAGACACTTGGCTAATGATGTTCCTTGGAAGAGAAGAGCAGTAGAATCTATTCATCATACAATGGTCACAGATTCTGGAAAACATGGATGCCTTGAGTCATCAAGCTCTTATCTACTATACAGTTCTTCCCTTCAGCCTTGCCATGCACTGGTTATGTCGGGAGGTCTTCAAACTGTTCCCTTAGTGGTTTCAGTTCGTCAACCTTTCTCCCTATCTTACAGTCACATATAGCTTTGATCAATTAAACCATGATATACACCACACAAGAACCACCAGCAAAACTTATGTTTTAGAGTTCTGCTGTATGAAAATTAACATTTTCATTAAACAAGGCAACTTATATAAAAATAATGGTGCGGTGGAAGGACATTTCTGATAAGAATATGTAGCACAGAGATGACATGTACAAATGATATTCGCAACATCTTTAAGTGATAAAATGATGTGATCTAGGTGTTTGTTCGAATCATGATCTCAACAGTTAATAAGTATTCAACTAAAATTAATTAGATTTCTCTATTTTACCATTATGGGTGAAGTCACATTTATCACTGAAGGCAATGTTTGTGACTAAGAATGAGATCATGCTTTAAAAATTGGACATTAGCTGCAATGGATACAATTCAGCTTTAATGACACCCTTTGACAGGATACTATGCACCGAGAGTTGAGAATACCTTACCACTTGACACTGTTAGCATCTTATTACGTCCTTTTTTCCCCATTATTCCAGTATGCTTTTATTAGGAGTCACAGCTGTACAGTCGCTAACACACTCCTTTCTCTCTCCCCCCATGTAGTTATGGTTTCAATCTGCAATGAGGAGCATTTTGTAAATTGACCTAGCCTAAAACAGGTACCAGGAAATATCTCTGGAAGTAAAGGTAGCCGGAGTCATTGTGACTGCAACACCTCTGCGTGCTGATTGGTCTATAAAAACATGGGGCCGTTACCATATGTTCAATACACCTCAAGGTATGTAAAAATGGCCCTTTTCTTTATTTTGGTTCTACTTATATTTTATCAAGATCTTGCAACTATTTACAGGACTATTTCATATTCTTCTGTTTGAATTTACGTCAAAGCAATCTTGCTCTGGCCAGTCATATGTTAATCATGTTCTTTACTGTGGATGCACTATATTATTCAACCTCCACATATGAAATAATCACCATAACAGTCTTGTGTATATGGGACAGGCATTATCTAAATAAATAGTATTCAGACAAAACTTGTGCAATTCAGCAACTCAGATGAGAGCACTGTTTGTGAAATGGTTACTACAATGGGGCCACAAATACATACTAACATTTCAGCATTTGGTAACTGTTTTCTCTTGATCTCATTTCAGTAGCTGGCAGCATTTTGAGATACACACAAAGAATGGCTGTCATCAGTCACCAAACTTTTGAGACTTTCATCCCACAATAAAACTAATGTGATATTTTCTTCTTGACCCAAGAACATCATAAGATAAATTGTTTGTGACTACACAGAAAACAATTTAGCGCACAATAAATATACATAAAATTTTCAAAATATAGTGAGTATTTTCTTATAAATCTGTTGTATATGAGAGAAATAAGAGTTACAAATCTGAGAATTAAAACACAATTTATACTTCTTTTACCACTTCCAATTATTCCATGATTGATGATTCATTAATAATAATAATTATAATAATAATAATAGACATGACTTAGATGTGACAATACAGCTTCAGAAAATAAGAGAGAACAGTCACATAAAAAAATACATACAGGCAGAAGGTATTATAATTTGTTTCATCTTGTCCATGTGCGTATAATTAACTATATCTAGTTAAATAAACAAATGACACAGACCATATATCAATCGACTAAAAGTATGAATGAAATTAAACAAATCAAGAATGCAGTAGTAAAGAAATGTATCATAAATAAATGGTGGGAAAACACAGTAAGTATGTAATAAACAAAATTGTCGTCTGTCAAGACGGCAAGGTGCCAATGTATGTATGTAGTCTCTAGACAATATAAGGGATACAAAATGTGTTTTTGCACATTCAAAAAATAAATTTATAAAACAGCAATGCTAAGTTTTCAAAGAATTGCTTTCATATAAATTGCATTGTCAACAACAGATATGACACAATATATATTGGCCTTCATATTAAACATTATTTGCTGTATGCCCAATACCAAGTAAGCATTCTATTTACTAATACACTTAATGTTAGAAACATATTACACACCACTGAATGATGCTGAAAATAATAAGAGAGACAGCCCACTTTTTTGTGTGTAGAATAATGCATACAGGTTACAACGGGCAGAACTTTCCTAGCCAACTCTGCTTCCACACAGCACCATACCAGCTATCAGGGAAGTTCATGTAAATATCTGCATGCAGTAAATCTCAAGACATTGGGCACACTTTCCCCAATGAGTTTAGTTAGAAACTATTGATGATATCCAGTTCTCCCATTCTGAGGTTAAGTATACCACACTGCAGATTGACATATTTATTCTTCTTTCATGGTCTAACAGAGTTGTATACATTTTGAACATGCCCTCTCCCTGTTGCTAATTAATGTATTAACTTCCCATAAGCCTGTCTTATCTAACAGACTATAGTTCTGAGATATCTCATAAAGCTTCAAAATCTTCCTTAGGTAGTGTCAATGTCTGCCAGTGTATGCCTACAGCTACTGCAAGTCTCACATTTATTACTTCTTCCTCTGAAGAACTTTGGACCTTATGAAATCTCACAATAGGGAATTTAAAGTAAAAAAACTCACTATGTACTTTCTCTCTTGACTTTTCATCTATTGCTAACGATTCAGTAATCTGTGAAATTAATGTTTACATACTTGCAAAACAAGATGCAGAAAATAGTTCATTCGGTAGCGAGGCAACTTTGCTCATTCCTCTGTATCCCCTCAGATTCAAAATGATATTAATGCTACAATCAAACTCATATTCATAAATATCCTGTCTGAACAATGAATAACTGGCAAGCATGTCCTTAGAAAACAATATAAGACAACAAAAGTGACAGCATATTGTTATGGAGAAATGTAGACATACAGGACAACAATCATTTACAACAAAACAAGAAAACACAAAGTCACAGCCTGCATCAGTGGACAAAGAGATTCAAAAAGTTGTAATGAGAGCAACTCTAGAAATCAACACTAGCAGTCTACAAAGTGAATAGTAGAACTACATGTTAATAACATAAGAATGATAATTAACATCACCTAGTACATTGAACAACAGAACTAAATAAACAGATATGACAAAAGACATAAAACAGACATTAACATTTACACACAATGACTTGAATACACCCCACACATATTACACAACAAAGAGAAGTAGACTAAATAAAACACATTGCTACATTCATTAGTTCACACATTTTACATTTCTTGAGACAAATGTAACTAGAAATGTACTTAAAACTCCCATATTGACTAGGCAAACTAAATAGGATTCTTAACATGCAAACTCCTACATTATCAAAGTAAAATGAATTATAAATATATGGATTAATGTATGAATGTATTAACAAATGCTCAAAGATACTTCACAAATGTGTATACATGAATATATGAATTATATTAATAAGTATGTGCAATTAACAAAAGTAAAAATAGAATGAATGGATTCATATATATATATTAATGAGTGAATTTGTTAATGTATATAGTACAGAATAAATTATACACATAAACTATATATTTAAAAAAAGTGCATGCCCTTTACAGGATGATGCAATCAACTCCAGACTGATTTTATAGGCAATTTCTTCTTCTTCTTCTTCGTTCATCCGGAGTTTTTTTTCGGATGTGATTGCGTTGTGCCTGTTTACAGCAGAGCTGCGTTCTTGCGCCGTTAGGCCGACACATCCGACTTCTGCGGGCATTTGTTGACCGGGTTAACCTTCCCGGGGTTATAGGCAATTTGATATACTGACCACTAAATGAATTTATACATGAAAACATGTCTAAATATGAACAAATTAATTATGTGATAGCTCTAATATTATGACACTGATTCAGAGACACTAGGAGCATGCTAATCAACACAATATTGACAGCAGCTGACTTGAATATTGCACTGTCATCTGACACTTGATTGCATTGATATATACAGTACATTACTGGTTCAGACACAGAGAAGGTGGGAATAGAGGAAAGTCGATAGTCTGGTTCAGTTCATGTGTGAGTGTGAATGTATGTGTCTTAGCTATGTAAGAGGAAAATAATCACAAATCTAATAAAGTAATAAATAGTGTCATTTTTGCTATCTTTAAGCCCAAGTAATCTATTCTTGTGTCAATAATATAGTGTATACTGCATTATAAAACCCTTTGATAATTAGCTGTAGTGGTAGTGAACTTTGTTGTGCTGATGGCATTTGGAACTTTGTAGCAGATATTTAGAGCTTTGTATCTGGCATTTTGAACATTGAACTTGATATGTGGAACTTTGCAGTCGATATTTGGAATTTTCTACAGTTGTTCTAGGGATGTGACTGATCAAAGCCAATCAAATTAAATATGTATTGAGATGCAATCTAAATTTATTGGGGGGGGGGGGGGAAGAAGAAGAAGAAGTAACAGATGAACACCTTGATATAATTTAAGATAGCAACTTAAGTATATTCAAACAAACATGAATGTCTGTTCTAGAAAGCACGCCAACGTCACACAGCTCAGTTAAAACATAAAGCAAACCTGGCTAGACTACACCACCAGCACTCCTATAAATGAGTGATTCATGAACCCCTGCCAGACTGCTCTCAATGTTATCTTTCCATTCCAACCATTGTCTTTCTTCTCGCACATGTGCATCCCTCATTTCCTCCAGTCTGGTTTTCAGCAGAGTATTATGCCTCTTTATGTGCCGAAAATATTGTATTTATTGAACTTTGATCGCATTTAGAAGTTCTCTCTTCAATTATTGTTTGTTGAAGAATTGTTTTATACACACATTTATTTCATGGTACACAAAATTCAAGATTGGCGAATCAGCCTTGTGCACACATGGAATGGCACAGCAGACAACAGATCACATACTCCAAGATTGCCCAAAATACAACATATCAAGGCAAACCTTCTGGCCTAGAGAAACAACAGTGGAAGATAAATTCTATGGACTACTAAATAAACTAAAAAAGACAGTGAAATTCATACAAAAGACAACATTGCAGATATAGAAAATTTAAAGTGAACGGAAGAAGAAGAATTTCTTGGTATTACAACTAAGTCAAAATATTATCACCCGCTGCCCCCTAAATCTGTTCTCAGGTGGGCACACACACACAATAAAAACACCTACTTTGTGAACCACAATTTGTAAACATAATGATATATCGAAATCTGCAGAACATTTAAGGGCACAGTAATAATTATCTTCAGTCACTTCTAATTAATCCAGCAATACTAAAACCAAAATGCACATGATGTTTAAAGGGTTTCGAGGACAGATTGTGATCTCACTGATGCATCATGAATATACAGATACTGCATGATAAATGCTAGCATGCAGTATAAAATCATCACAAACGACATCCAATAAATTCATGTTACTGATAAAAACAGCACCACATATGTTATACTTATGAAGATTGCTGCCAATGAATGGTTCTAGTTAAATACAGCACCAGCAAATATTTGACCAGCTGGTGGGAACAAGTAAAGCAACAGCAAGCACATTAAAATCTCATCTATCCCACAATTCATCACTCATTCCAGAGATTAAATGGGCAGAAATGCAGTAACATTGTAAAAATACAATGAGTAAATCCACAAACACGGAATGTGGAATTGGTTAGCTTTACAAATGGATTTTGCAGCTAGAAAGCCTTCATCAGCACACAAAATCAAAATGACACTGATACAACTACATTAACAAAACTACCCAAAAGGTATAAACATTTCAGTTTTTAAATGTAGTTGTATTAGTATCATTTAAAAAAAATAAAATAAATAAATACAACTACATTTGAAAACTGAAACTTTTATACCTTTTTGGGTAGTTTTATTGATGTAGTTGAATTCTCTTTTTGTCCCAATGTCCAGTTTGTCACTTATGATTGTGTTCTTGTCAAGCTGACTAATTCCACTTCCTGTTTTTGTTGACTTACTCACCGTTATTACAGGCATAATGAACTATTACTAACGCCTTCTGTCACAGAAACGTGTTGTATTTACTCACTGTACACCAACTGGCACATGACAACCTACCCTACAGTTAACATACAGAAACATGTATTTACTCACTGTACACCAACTGGCACATGACAACCTACCCTACAGTTAACATACAGAAACATGTTGTATTTACTCACTGTGCACCAACTGGCACATGACAACCTACCCTACAGTTAACATACAGAAACATGTTGTATTTACTCACTGTGCACCAACTGGCACATGACAACCTACCCTACAGTTAACATACAGAAACATGTTGTATTTACTCACTGTGCACCAACTGGCACATGACAACCTACCCTACAGTTAACATACAGAAACATGTTGTATTTACTCACTGTGCACCAGCTGGCACATGACAACCTACCCTACAGTTAACATACAGAAACATGTTGTATTTACTCACTGTGCACCAACTGGCACATGACAACCTACCCTACAGCTTAAACACAGAAGTCACAAACAATATGTTGCATGATTTATTGTCTGGCATATTTCACTGCATCTTATCAGGTGTATCTGTAGAATTATATATCATATGAATGTAATAAATGAATAATACTTTAGCTGAAACAATTAAAACACATAGTTACAGGTAATGTTTAAATGTGGAGCATCTTTTATCCACACGGTCATTTCAAATTTAAAAGAATTATTCACTAATTCACTTCTTATGGTATATAACTGAAGTATGTGCCTGATGAGATAAAGTGAAATATGCCAGGCAATAAATCATGTAAAATATTGTTTTGGTTTTTGTGTTTACATTCACTAAGGGAATACATTGGTTTGAACTACCCTATAGTGTCATGGCTGCAGCGTAGTGGCTAGAGGCTGGCTTGCTGGCTCAGTGGTCACGGGATCATAACACTGTGGAAAATTAAATGAGCTGGCAATGTAAAAAGACATGAATGTTTGGAAAAGATAACTGTGGTGGGGTGTGTGCCACAGAGGGAGAGAAGAGGAAGGCCACAACACAGATGGATTCAGGGTGTGAGACACAATCTACACATGATACCAACAGAAACGTATGGAAGGCTGTTATTGGGGTAAAGAACTGCACAGGATATGCCAATGGCTGAATTTGATGAAGCTCTTAGGGATGATCATCATTCAGTACCATCTCTGGTGAAGATTGGCAGTAATCATCTCCAGCAGTTTATATTTTGAGCCTGCGTTGTACATTCTACTAAACTATCCTGAATGTTCATTGTATATTCTACTAGACTGTATGTTGAACGTTCATTGTACATTCTGCTAGACCAGTGGTTCTCAACCTTTTTTAGTCCATGCACCCCGTCACCAGATGTTCAGAACGTCATTCCCCCCCACCCCCCCCCCCTTTTCGTATTTCCTCCCTATAAATCCCCCCTCCACCCATACACAGTATACGTAAAAATGGAAGCTAAATTTAATAACACATACTAGAAAAAGTCTAGATGTCTATATAAAGCGTGATTTGCAGGTCTACTTACGTTATAAAACAAATTTCAAAAGGGCGAGAAGTACAGAACCGTAAAGTATGGAGGGAAAAACAATATCAAGTAATTGGTTCTTGTATTAACACGATCTTGAAATAATCTTAATTCCCCCCTCCCTTACACAGTATACATAAAAATGGAAGCTAAATTTAATAACCCATATTAGAACAAGTCTAGACATCTACATAAAATGTGATTTGTAGGTCTATTTACGTTATAACACGAATTTCATTAGGGTGAGAAGTACAGAACCGTAAAATTTAGAGGGAAAAACAATATCAAGTAACTGGTTCTTGTATTAATGTGATCGTGAAATAATCTTAATTCCCCCCTGGGGGGGGGGGGGGGGAATTCCCCACTGGTTGAGAACCACTGTACAAGAGTGTATCATGACCATATCTTGATGTTGTCTGTCTATCTTTAACACTCTAGTTCTTAGTCCTCATCTTGTCCCTTTATAACGGTTGTTTAGAGTAGGCTGTTATGTTGTGTTACGGGACTAACATACCTTGATATAGAAAGAGGTGAAAAACAATTTCCTGGGACAGAAAGACATACTGGGAATATAGTCTTGGGTCCTTAATTTGCAATTACTGAATGGCTAAATGTAATTTTCTGGAGACATTAGATACCAATGTAACAAAGCTGGGCGACCCCAGATCTACACCAGTCAGTACAAGATTTCCTTATCTGCAGTGGAGTGGATTGAACTTGGACCACTGAACCAGCAAACCAATGCACTAATCACTCTGCCATCATGGCTTGGATGAGAAATAAGATGCTAATGTACACTAATCAACAGGTCTGAAGTCATGGCCTGTGAAGTTTTGCAAAAATACTCTTTCTTTCCTTGGTGATCAAGAGACAAGTGCACATCTTCTTCATATGGCACCATGACTAGTCGAGGTAATTGGGGCAGTAATCGGAGGTATTGATGGCATAAATCATAATGTACCTGTGCCAAAATGTCACAGCTTTCATACTGAAATATAACTGCAAATCTCAGAAGTACAGTTGTTATACAAATATGCAGAATCATTCCTCAAAAATACTATATTCACAGATACAACAGAGATACTGCATGTTGAAGTACCTCCATAAACAAGGCTCACCACACTCAAAGCATTTGGACAAGATAATAATTTAAATGAGGTTTCTTGTCAAGTTTTATATGTACAAGGGAAGTCTGTTTTGATAAGGCAGGTTATTGTGGGGGTATTTTGGCTGCATTAAAATCTCTGCATCACTTACATGCATACAGGCAACTGTACACAAAATTATTATGTGAATAGAGTTTCTTCCCTCATAAATGAAGCACTAAATGTCCTAACTATATATTGCATTTTCTTATTATAACGCTAACACTAATCTGAGATCAATTTCCAAAAAAAAAAAAATAGTTCCGTTTTCATTTGTAGTGTCCTAGACAATAAATGTAAACCAAATAAAGATAAGAAACTATAATACTGCCGTATTTTGCTTAAAAGAAATGTAGTTTAAACAATTCATACAGCACATACATAAGTATCATAAAAACATAAAGAAAAGCACAGCAACAAAATGGCAGAGACAAATCGCAGTAAACAATTCCTACATTAAAAACTAATGCATACACATTTTATATATGAGATTTGACATTAAATGCATTCATGTAATGAACACGCACAACAATTTATTAAAATGACATCATGTAAAGGTTTATTGCAGTGATGAATACAATGAGAACTGTGAATAAATGATAATTGTGCTTTAAAACAGGTAGAAATGTCAACACTAATGTACCTACACTTGCAGACTTCTATATCACAACAGTCAAAAACTGACCCCATTTTACCATGAATGTACTGTAAAGACAAAGTTACATTAAAAATATGGTCCTCTCTTCATACTATTTACAGTTCCATATGTCCTTACTATAACAAGACTGGATAGAGAGTCACAAACACATGACTGCATTGTAAAACAGATTTGTGCAGAGCTTAATATCATTACTAGTGTATGCCAGGACGGCATTTGAAGGACTGAGGAAATAATGGCAGCTTGCCTAAGCAGCTGGCATTGGTGCTCATAATAGAATGTCTGACAGATACAAATCCCTTGACTTACTGGAGAACCTGGGTCCTACAATGTGTCCAGCATCCTAATCACATGGACATCAGTTCAGACAAAACAGACAAGAAAGAAGGCCTGCAGGCAACTATTAACTGATACCTCTAATAGATTATCCGGACTGTTGACCAAAACTGTAATAAATAAACAATTATAGAGAACTAATACAACCAATGCTGCTAAAATTGAAAGAGTGAACATGTGATAGATTAGATATGCAGCACGTAAAAAACAAGGAAACAGCAAGAAATGTCCTGGATGGGAGTCCATTGCGTAAGGAAATAATGGAAATATCAAACAACTTTAGGAAGAATTACATAGAAAACACTAACATGATAGGAATGACATAAGCTCTGCTAAAGAAAATGGACCAAAATAGAAATTAATGGAGAGCAACTATTATAACCCTACGTTCTGTGAGCAGAATAAAGGTTTAATAATGCCAATGCATTATGACAAACGCAGCCGCTATTACAAGATGTTAAATGGAACTGCAGTAGAGTAGTGGCTAGTACAAACACCTCTTGACCTGGTGACTTTGAGTTTAATTTCCCTCTGTTAAAAAAATAAGCAAGAAAAATGTTCTGGGAAGTAAGACAGCTGGAATGATACTGATCACATTACCAATTGAGTGCCATAACAAATATAGGTCTAGAAACATATTCCCTAAATGCCACAATGGCATGGAAGAGGGGAATTTCACCTTTTACTTCCCGGCCTTCTAATTAGCTAAATGCAGCCGCCACTATAGAAACAGCCTGATTTTGTGACCAGATCTCTATTAGCACAATAACCTTTGGCAGTTGGCCTTTACGTGATCAAAACAGCCAACTATGGGTAATACAATCAATACTACCTTGTTCATCTATATTTTCCCAGAATATCTTAAATACCTATTTTACGAGGCTGAGTGTACCTCAGAACTACGTTGGTCATAAACTAATATTGTCACTCTAAACTTGCCACTTCTGAGGACTGAACCACGGCCCATTGTTTTATTAAGCCTATTACCAACCTCTACATCCCCAAAATATACAAGTGGGAGTCCCTCTCAAAATGCATGCCATTACAAGGATCATCTTCACACTATCAGCTCACAGAACATGCAGCTCAGAATTCACATTACTTACGCTACTGACAATCATCCAGAAATTTGGCATTGTTTAGAAGTAGGCATTTATTAATTTTAATAAAAGGACCAGGACATAGTGAAGATACCTTATCATAAAATATACATATGACTGCAACTAGACGTGTTCTCTGCTACCTACCTAACAACTTAACAATATTTTAGTACCGTATTTTTGTTATACTACATTTTAAAGACACTGATGTAATCTTAAAACACAATGCTGATGCCGTGTGTGATCAGGATAAACTTCCTAATTACCAAGTCGCTGCATCATGATGTGGGAAACCCAGTTCTCTTTCTTGCCACCTCAGACCTACATGTGATCTTTGATGTAGACTAAATGAAGAAGTCTTAGCACCATCAGCTGCTAAACGTTTTTAACAAGCCCAATCCGTCAATGGCCAGTGGTGGGAGGAATTTCCTTCTCAAATGGGAAATGAATTCAGACTGTTGTTGTGCTAGGTTACAATGCTATTACAATGCTCAGTATGAGCGAAGGAGTAGGAAGATAACAAACATGGGTTACGTGCAATGACAAAAATGAGGCAGAAAATGATTTACATATTGCCATCTTGGGGTGCATTCACTTTCCAATAAGGGACTGTATTTCCTCCTGACTGCTGTTTGTGGAGTGTCCAGAGACCTTGCCTTGAACAGCCACACTGATTGGCCGCCTCGCCTTACTAGACCATCCAGATTTCTTGTCTGAGATGTGGGCTGGAATTTCTTCTAAACTTCTGTCAATGCATGGAGTCCCATTGTCACCTGATTCATCCTTCAGAGGTCTACTGACTGGCAACGGTCCAGTCAAAGGCGTGCTTGGAGTGGTACCTGATTGCAATGGAGACCTCTCAAATGAGCCTGCATTGATGCGAGGCAGATTTTCTAAAATTTTATTGAGTTCTTGCTGAATGCCTTCAATTTCTCTACCTTCTTCCAATAACTGGACAGCAGGTACCAGCTGAATCCGGTTAGGTCCAGTGCGTATAACTGCACTATAACTGGGTGGGGAGACAGAGTGTGACCTGGACAATGATTCTGAGCGGGAATGCGACTCTGAGCGCGAGTTGCCATCTACACTGAATCGTTCATGATCTTGCTCACTGCCATAGCCAGAACTCTTGTCATAGCTGTTTTTATAGTTTCCTGTACCACCAAAGGAACTGCTGTCGCCGTTCAAGCTCCCGTGGGAGGTATTATTACTGTCCCTGCTTACAGTAGATCCTGGGGTGTGTCCTAAGGCAAATATGTTGCGGATGTTGATAGGATTCATTGGTGGCGGCATGTCAACTGAAGAGTGGTCTGTAGATTTTGGGACATTTCTGCAGCGATAACCAATATTAAGGTCATTATGGTGTAAAAAATGATCACGGCTGGTCCCTGAATCAACCCCATGAGGAAAACGGTCCTTGAGTTTATTATGAGCACCATTCTGACCGTTTTCTTCTCCAGGATTCATTTTGTTTCCTGCATCATTTCGCTTCAAGAGATACTGACTGAGGTTGCCAAAGCTTGGCCCAGCTGTGTTTTGGGTGGAGCTGCTAGTCACAGAAGTGGGGCTGTGGTCCGAGTGCGATGTTCTGTTTGTCATGCCATCAGGTTCAGTTTCACTGCTGCGCACATCTTCGGAGGTACAAGTGGACGGTGACAGTTGCTGGCTTGTAGGATCATCTGGGGAAGGGGAGAGATCAATGGTGGCTTTGCCATTTAGCTGGTGCATATAATCAGTGAGATTTCTAAGTTTGACAATTCGAGACTGTGGAGGTGAAAGGGTTTGAGGAGGTAATGCTGTGCGCCAAGTGGGTAGCTGCTGAGGCAACAGTTGTATCTGCTGTGATGTGAGTCCATAAGGATTTTCATAGTGATCATAGGATGGCATCACTCCTGATTCAAAATGGCCCAACTTTCGTAATGATGCTGGGGATGGATAGTAGTCAGGAAGAGGGAATTGAGGTGGTGGAGGATGCGGGGGAGGAGGTATAACAAAGTCAAAGCTAGCAGATTCCTGCAGGTGATCCATATTCTCAGTGGACTCCGCACGGAAAATGTTGCGGATTTCTTCAGCTTCTGCATCTTCACCGTCATCATACATGTAAGGGCCCACGCTATCCTGATCCCCATTTGACACACCGTTTGAGTCTATGCTGCCTCGTTTGTCCATGGCTGTGAGACGAGCTGAAGAGTTCTTCAAGATGCCCTTCTCTGGCATGATGCTTCCTGGGTCCATCACAATGATTGGTGGTGGCGGCAGCTCACTCATTTCACTCTCCTCTTCACTGGAGGTCCACTTCTTTTTTCTGCCCCATCTTTTCTTTCTCCTGAAAGGAAAATAAAAATTGGAAATTCTATAATCAAACACCAGCTAGAAAAACAAACAAATAATTAAATTGTGATGAGAAAATTCACATTTGCACCTTATGTTTAAATTTTACGTGAAAGATCTTCGGTCGAGTTGATAAAACTATGAGAGAGAAATGTGTCTATTGCACTAATTTTGAGCTAATTACATTTATAATAGAGTTAACAATGATTTAAAAAAAGAACACATACCTGTTCCGTTTCCTATTTTTACTAGTGGTATCATGGCTTCCTTGCTTTGGAATACTTTTAACTGGGCTTCTTCTCCTATTAAAAAGAACAACATGATTACATTAACACCTTCAATGATAAAATACAATGTGCTATTTTCTATCTGTATTTATACCTGATCAAACAAATGTATCATTTCAACAAACAAACAACATTTTAATGAAATCTAAAGGTTAAAACAAAGGAACAACAATACATATATATGATTCAGTCTGAGAATCATAATCACACCCCATATTTATTTCTTTAAATTTAAGACCAAGAGTCCTCATTTTAATAAAGGTGAAAAATGTAAGCCTATGAAATCTCCAGCAATGTTCAAGTGCCCTACTTAGAATAGAACATCAGTGTCCTTATTTATATCTAATAACCTATAATCTGTTTTGTGTGTTAACTCAAGTCACACAGACAAAATGACATGCCAATCAAAGATCACAACCAACAATGAAGAAATTGAAAATGTCACAATCTTTGAAAATCTTGCATCCATAATCAGCAATAATGGAATTGTTTGAAAGACGTCAGACGCAGTTTAGCCATAACCATGCAGAAGTTCAACAGTATTAAGAACCTATGACACAATACCACCTAACAAGTACAAGTCACAGTTTTTCTTAAATATGCATCTTTCCTGTGGCAAAATCTGGATGTGATTCATGGGCCATTTCACAATCACTAAAGAAAATTGGGGGATTCTGAGCTGAAATATTACAGAAAAGTTCTTAGAATATCATGGACTAAGAAGATGAAAAATTCAAATCTGAACAATGAAGAAAACTGTTTCATAAACAGTATATCTCAGACACTGAAATAATTTGGCCATATTAAATGTCAGTGGCTAGGAAAGAACAGTGATGGAAGGCATGCTCCCAGAAGAAGAAACAGGGGTCAGACTTACATAGGACACTGCAGACACCTTGGGCATGAGTGTGGGTGCATGACGCAGAAGAAATGGCAAGAGTTTGAGAAACTTTTCAGCAGGTCCAATAGAAGCGTTCTGCAAAAGACCTGCTACAGGATGAGTTAACGAGCATCATAAATTGCCATTGGTTCTTTAACAATTCTGTTACAATAGCCAACAGCTATTAACAATTTTAACAAATACATCACAATTTACATTTACCTGTAACAAAGAAGCGTGACACCCATTGCAAGAAACAGTCCTCCTATGACTGTTGCCAGGATTATTATCAGCAAAGTTGTGCTAATTCCACCACCATCTGAAACACACAACTTGCTATGAACGAGGAGATAAATATAGTCAATACACAAGCATGCATGGTACTGAGGTGGTGACTCTCTTTGATACACAAATTGCCACAATAACTACATCGAAAGAAATAGTTCTGAAACTGGCTTCCTAAATAGGAACCTGGCTGCCTTGACAGATAAATTTTTACATTGTGCTTCAAAAAAAAAGGCATAATAACTGGAAGCCATGGTGGTAGCGAATGTGACTGATCAGACCAATTGGAGTGGTAAATGTTCGTCCACCATGTATATATGTGAACACATGGTTATTTCCACCATCACGTACCATCTGACATCTCACACACTCAGTGTGTGACCTATATTCAATCATTTTCTCTTTTGTCTTTATTCCATTCCTGATCTTTGCCCTCCATGTAATGCGATCAGTGGCGACTTGCTCCTAATGTGCAAAATCAATGCTTGTATCAATCATGTTCCATTTACACATGTACATCTTTGTACCGTAGTAGAGGCCAACCCCAAGACCTTTTACCCATCTGTAATTCACCAAAAAAAGATGTACTTTGGTATTCTACCATCGTCCATCCTCCTAATGTGTCATAAGCATCCAAGCATGGAACAAACCGTCACATAACCCGATCTTTCCAATACGCTACTTTTATTATAGACATCAATGTGGAGATCTAAGTTTGAAAGAGGAAGAAGAAGAACTAGTTACATGTATAGTCCAATGCTACCAAAGAAACCTATAAGAAGATCATGATCCAGCATGCATGCCGCAGATATTTAAAATTCTCAGTAGATGGACCACAAACAGAAAACCAAATAGGTCACTGCTCTGGCTGAAGTTCTTTTAATTTTTAAAATTCTATTAATAAAAGGAATAATCATAACGTTTGATCCTGGTATGTACACTGGGGGAAACATTAGTCATGCACTGAGCTGAGATTCTCCTAGTGTGACCTAAAACAGAGGAGGTGATTGGAGCAGTAATAGCTACTTTCATGTGTGTGCAGATAGTCATTGAATACAACCCATTAATCCAAGGTGATATTAAATAACATTAAAAGGCTGACAATTGAACCAAAACAGAAGTGAACACTAGTTTTTAACTATTGTGTCAACAGAAGGGATGGAATAGAGAAATTAGCCTTTTAGTTAGTTAATTAGTTAGTCGACAGATCATCCTCACTGCACATCAACCATTCAGTCCATAAGTGCTCGGATCCCCTCAGCAAATCCTGCAGCGTGTAGCGGCTAACGACACCAGTTCTGTGTTGGTTTATCAATCTTCTTTGGCTTCCTGCGTAGTGTTCTTGGTTGGCCACCCCTCTTTTGATTTGCTGTTCTCGCAGTCTGACCATGGTTGTAGATTCGCAGTCATCACTTGGTTCTCACACAAGTCTTACTTCTCGTAGAGCATTCAGAATGTCAGCCTGGCCCAAGGCGCATCCGCCCTCCACCTTAGCCTTACCTGCGAGCTTGTCAGCCCGCTCATTTCCTTGTACTCCCGCATGCCCTGGCACGAAGATGAAACTAATCTTTATCAGCCGAGACTGCTCCAGAGACAGCAACCACTCTCTTCGGATCCACCCCATCTCTATCCTCTTGAGCATGCTTATTGAGTCGCTAAGGAAACATGCCCTATTGAATGTCTGTGTCTCGAGCCATGTTATTGCTTTACTTACTGCCATAACTTCCATAGCCTTTTAGTGGGGAGCAACTATGGATGAGAGCTAGAGAAAGAGAAAGATGTATGTGAAAAGTTTATCGGCTGGACAGCAAATCATAATATGAGGGGAAGTCAATAAGTAAGTTACAAATGGCTGTAGAAAAATGAATATTTTATTTTATATATTATATAGTTTCTCAACAAAATTTCCACCAACATTGATGCACTTATCTCATCGCTTTATCAGTCTTCCCAAACCGGCTGCTTAGAACTGTGTGCTCTGTTTTCTAAATCACATTTTCACTTCATATTCAATTTTGGCGTCATTCGCGAATGGGTTTTCAGTGGACCAAAAAGGTGGAAATCACTAGGGGCTAAGTCAGGGCTGTAAGGTGGATGTTCCAGAACTTCCCACCTTAGTTGGTTAATTTTCTCCAGAGTTAATCGAGCCGTATGTGGTCTAGCATTGTCATGAAGAAGCAACGCTCCTCTAGTCAGCAGTCCTGGACGTTTTCTTCAAATTGCATCATGAAGCATTGATAGAACTTCACAGTATGATTCAGAATTCACATTGTCACCTTTCTTCTTGAAATTGGTTAAAAGCACGCCTTGACAATCCCAGAACAGTCAGCATAACCTTCCCTGCTAATGGCATAACCTTGAATTTTTGGGCACAAGGCAAAGAAGGATGTTTCCATTGCATTGAAGCACGCTTTGATTCGGGCTGGTAGTCAGCATTAACAGGAAGCATTTCCTTATGAATGTCCTTCGCAGACAGTCCTTTTGCCCACAAAAAACACACAACAGCAAGTAGCTCTTTGGGTGAACACTCTGTAAGTACAGTCGCTATTTTGGTTATGCGCTGTGCATGCACATGAGACACCTAGTGCCACCTGACGAACAGGAATATAAAGTTTGAAGTTGCTGTCACCTAATGACACCTGTACAAAACACCAACTACATTTACCTGCCATCCCACAGAACTGTGTGACTTACTTATTGACTCGCCCGCGTATAAGAATGTTAAATTTATTAAAATATTAGACGGCAGAGGAATTGAGTTGTCATAGCTTATGTCTGCTTTAGACACAGCACATGAAGAAGAAACACACAACAATATAATTACTCTGACAGTGGAGAAATATATTTATTGCCCCTGGCTGAAATTTACATAATAGGGAGAGAAGATGACTTAAGATGGTACACTAGAAAATAGTGTAACTATGGCTTTAATTGTGTTATTTGGTGTTATATGTTTATAGCCTGAAACAGGCTAATGAAATTAGAACATTATACACAACAATAAGAAAAAGAGAAACAGCTTTCTTCGGTCATGTGATGAGAAGAGAGGCATTGCAGAACATCATGACAACTGGAAAGATCGAGGAGAAGAGAGGCAGAGGCAGACCAAGAGAAATTATGCTGGACTGATTGAGACGGTGACATGGGGGAATATCAGCAGCAGAGTTGATCCAGAACACCAATGACTGAGATCTGTGGAGAGCCATGAATGCCTACGCCAGCTGTCACGGCACTTGATGATGATGATGATGATGTGTATAGCGTTTAATTTTCTGTAGCATATTTTGAAACTACACTGTTCATGCCAAAGTAGTGGTTTCGGCCCCTACACCAGTCCATTGGACTAAAATGTTGACTTCCCATCCCTGACCACATGTGAAAATCATTTCTGCACATTAGAAGTAGTAGCATGTGTATGTACTATGATTGAGTTCAAAGGGAGCTATTGTCTGCCAGCCCCCCCCCCCCCCCCCCACACACACACACACAAAACTGTTCAGCCTTTACCATCAGTTAGTGGAGCAGTTGCTGCACACACATACACACAAAACTGTTCAGTATTTACCATCAGTTACTGGAGCAGTTCCACCCACCCACCAATCACACACACACAAAACTGTTCAGTATTTACCATCAGTTACTGGAGCAGTTCCACCCACCCACCCATCAATCACACACACACAAAACTGTTCATTATTTACCATCAGTTACTGGAGCAGTTCCACCCACCCACCCATCAATCACACACACACAAAACTGTTCAGTCTTTACCATCAGTTACTGGAGCAGTTCCACCCACCCACCCTCCCACACACACACAGATCAATCACACACACATCAAAACACAGATAAAAACAGAGAGAGAGAGAGAGAGAGAGAGAGAGAGAGAGAGAGAGAGAGAGAGAGAGAGAGAGAGAGAGAGAGAGAGAGAGAGAGAGAGAGAGAGGAGAGAGAGAGAGGTCAATCTTTACCATCAGTTATTGGAGCAGTTGCAGGTGTGTTGGCACTTCCAATTCCATACAGGCTGCCTCTGACCAGGCCCCCTTCATACTCACTCAAGGCAATAGCCTTGGCTTCAGGAGTGGTGGACAGCACAACAGAATCAGTTTCATTGTTCTGTGCTTGAAGCCCATCCCCTAGAAGTGTGTTGTTTGTCCTGGTGGAACAGTCCGCACCCTCCCATCCACTATCACAATAACATAAGTCATTTGGTGCGCACACCTGGAAAAATGCAAAAGTATCACTGCATCAATACACACAAAGTTGTTAATAGCTAGAAAAAATACTGTAAACAGCACGTATAGCCTATGACACAACACCAGCTAACAAACACGTGTGAACATGTTGAGAACATGCATCTCTCCTGTGGCAACATACACATCTGAATTCATTGACCATTTTGCATTTGCTAAAGAAGAACACCAAGCCTTTGACATTTAAATGTTATATAGGTAAAAAATCTCAGAATACAGTGGATTAAGACAAAGAAAAATACTCACACTCTACACAATTTGAACATAGAAGAAATTAAGAACTTCATCCATAAACAGCATCATTTATAAGAGACTTCAATACTTTTGCAATCACTAAAGAAGTAAATTTGGGCTTTCGAACTCAAATGTTACAGAAAAATTCTTAGTAAGCTGTGGACCAAGCAGAACAACAATACTAAAAAAAAAAAAAAAATTCTACATGATTTCTTCTTCTTCTTCTTCGTTCATCCGGAGTTTTTTTTTCCGGATGTGATTGCGTTGTGCCTGTTTACAGCAGAGCTGCGTTCTTGCGCCGTTAGGCCGACACATCCGACTTCTGCGGGCATTTGTTGACCGGGTTAACCTTTCCGGGGCTACATGATTTGAACATCAAAGAAAACTCTCATAAACTGCAATATGTCTCAGAAACTTAAATTCATTGGCCATATAAACATCACAGTGGCTTGGAAAGCAAAGTAATGAAAGGCGTGATTCCTGGAACAACAGATTCTGGGGGTAGATCACAACAAAGATGAACATTAAAGTCACCCTGGGCATGAAAATACATGAGGGTTGGGAAGTGGTGAAAGATCCAGAGTTTTTATAGTCTGCAAAGGACCTGTTACATGACGATGCTTTAAATAATAGGATGAAAGAGATTGAGAATTTAAAGGACAGCCAAGGGTTGTGAATATAAGGAGATCACTAAGGCCAATAAAGCAGTAAGATCAATAAATTCACAGGTATTGATTAATATTCACAGAAGAGAAGAGGCCAGAAGTAGATATCAAAAGAGACACTTGAAGACAACTTAAAAACTGAAACCTACAAACACATCAGGTTAGAACTTGTCACCTCCAAAGGCCAGTGTCAACTAACTGAAGAAACAAGTGTGCTTTGATGCTTGATTTTGGGGCCTTACTGGCTGAGAATCAAAATGTCTGTGCCACGCAATGGCATCAATTGGAGGTGACCTGTTCAAATCCTATGTTCTAAAATAGCTTTCAATCTGTTCTGCTGTTGTCTAGTGTGTACTCTAGAGATATAAACTTCTAAAAGCATCCATCACAATGCATGAATTTATCTTATTTTAAGGGCCTGCTCACTTTGCGGTTGCAGAACACAACAATTCCACGTACACATTAAATTATCACATCAAAGTCTGCCTGAAGTAAATCCAAGTAAGTAAGGAAGTAAATGCAGCACTCTGTTCTAATTATGACATATATAAAACAAAATTAACTGTGAACAAACAATACATTTAGCAGAAACAGACTATTTTTGTTGTTGTTGCATATCTCTTACAGGACGTTGCAGTCAACGATTACGCTCAGTAGTTTGCCATTGCTTTCTGAGCGACCGGCTCACATACCCCGTAAGTTACCAATGTGGCGAGAACCGCTATCGATTCTCTCGCAGGTTACGTTACTCACGAGAATATACGGGATTACGGAGAAAGACGTTAACCCCTAGGTCAGGGAGACCAGCAGAAACAGATTAAGATTATAAATTCTAAAACAAAACAAATATTTTTTATGATGAAGATGCAAACAATAGATTGCATGATTTATTGCCTGACATATTTCGCTGCATCTCATCAGGTCATACTGAAGAAATCACACAACTTAAACTAAATTAGATAAATCCTTCATGTTGATAAATCCTAAAAATAGATAAATCCTTCAACCATAAATCCTTATCTAATTACTGTAATTTATGTTCTATGATTTCTGCAGTATGTACCTGATGAGATGCAGCAAAGTAAGCCTAAATCGTGCAATGTATTGTTTGTGTCTTCATTATTCAAATTCACTATGGGAAAACATTCTTTTGAAATATTTTGTGTAAAAAAAGTGTAATGACATTAACTAGCTAGAGTTACATGTGAAATTATTTACACAACAGGAAACAGCTAGCTACAAAAGTGTAACGCAAGTACTTAAAACAGCTCCAGGAATCTAACAAGCACTTGCAAAGTTATGTAACTGACTAGTCTGAATTGCTTACGTTTCTGGTCTATCTTTATCTTTATGGGACGAGTCTCTGGAGAAAATTTTACAGCCAGGAAGATTAGGGCTGAGGGTGATTGACAGACTGAGCCAGATGGGGTACAACCAGGTATGATGAAGTCGATCGTCTGGCTTTTAATGCCTTATACAAGAGGAAAAGATGTCCAGTCCCACTACTCAAGAGATCAAGGGAAGTGTGACATGGTTACAAAAAATAGTTCTTGTAAATAAGAACAGTCGCATGGTGGAAGAGAACAGGGTAACTGAGCCAGAGGCAGACACTGTAATCTCTCAACAATGCTTCCTTCCCAACTCATGTTAAATAAAACATTTTGTTGTAATCTCTCAACAATGCTTCCTTCCCAACTCATGTTAAATAAAACATTTTGTTGTAATCTCTCAACAATGCTTCCTTCCCAACTCATGTTAAATAAAACATTTTGTTGTAATCTCTCAACAATGCTTCCTTCCCAACTCATGTTAAATAAAACATTTTGTTGTAATCTCTCAACAATGCTTCCTTCCCAACTCATGTTAAATAAAACATTTTGTCATTTGTTCATCGGCTATGTCATTCACCACATCATCTTCATCAAGTACACTGACATCTGGTGCCATCACACATTTGTCTGAATACAACTGAAAGTGTTTTGATCATGATGGCATGAATTAAAAATCAATAAAAAGTTGCATGACATGGAAAGAGTTAAAATAATACTGTCTGTCTTATAACTATCCTCTAGCTACAACACTTACACCGTGGCCAGAACATATCACAGCTAGGTTTGATGAAGGGCATAACAATGTGGGAATGCTAGGCAGCGGCACACAGGAACTGTGCAGACACACTTTGTTCTGTCCACACTTGGTTCCATCCTGTACCATGCCCATGTGTGGCATGTCCATCATAGCTGGTCCATGGACAGTTCTGGCAAAAAATACAACAAATAATGTTGTGAAAATACAACAAATAATGTGAAAATATAATCAATCATCAAATATATGTGAAAATATAACCAATCATCATGCAATATTTTTCAATGGGTAAAGACATCTTCCATAAACTTGATTTTTAAGTAAAACCCAAAGCATCGACCTGAATAAACCATTTTAAATTGGATTTGTGACCTATGAAAAAGCTTTCGACAGTGTTATAGGGAATCACTGTAGAAACTGATGAGGCACTATGGGATCCCACAAGAAATTACTGATTTGATAGACAGCATATAAAGACATGAAATGCAGAGTTGTTCATGAGGAAAAACTAAGAAACATTTGAAATAAAGACATCATCGTCATCATGTGCCATGCCAATAAGCGTGGGCGGTCATGTTTTGCCATCTCACTCGATCATCAGAGTCATGGACCAGCTCAGTGTTCTTGTCTTGACCATACAGTGTGGCCAAGCCATCCAGGTAAAGACAGCAGTACAAGGATAGCTTTTGTCACCTTTATTGGGTTGAGTTGAGTTAGTTGAGTTGAGTTAAGAACCGACATCACTGCACTCAGGACATTCCCATACGTGCTCAGTCCCCTCATTCAACAGCCAGCGAACCACAGAGTGGATTATGAAGACCACAATAACTACTGTCAGAAATGGAATTCAATGAACTCTAAAATAGCAGCTTGATGATCTGGACTTCACTGATGACATTGCCTTGCTGTTCCATACATGAAATCAGATGCAAGATAAACTAGACACATTGAACTGAAGGTCACAACAAAGGTAATGACAATAAAATAAAGCAAATGCTAATCCAATCTCCCTTGGTGAAATCTGACTTTGAGAGGCGAAATCATACACCCATATTGGCAACAATGTAGACAAAGGTAGGTAGGTGAGTGGGTGGTGGGTGGGTGTGTGTGTGTGGTGGGGAGGTTTGTATGAAGAGAGAGAGAACAAGATATTAAAACCAGACCACAAAAGCAAGAAGAGCTTTCATGACACTAGGAAACCTATTGAAGTCATAATAAATCAAGTATAGCACTGAACTGAGACAATGTGAATCTAATGTTAAAGCAGTACTACTTTATGAATCAGATACTTGAAGAGCAACTACAACAATTAGTAATAAGCTACAAATATTCACTAACTGGTGCCTGCGTAGGAAGAGGACTAAAACAGTATATGACAGTATCACCGTGGAACTCATGGAGAGAACTAAACACCAGTGAATTAAAAGTTGTGGAAAAGATTCTAGCACTGTTTAGGACACACAGGTAAAGCCTGTCAATAGTATTACTAGAAGGTTATTTGTCTGGAATCCACAGGGGAAATTAAATAGATTAAAAACATGAGGAAAAGAGAAGTAGAGGCAGTGATGCATAATATAAGGAGGACATGGAAAGCGCTGCATGATACAGCAAATAATAGGCAGCTTGGAGTGTGTTGGCTGTTGGACTATGCTGCAATAGGAGATAAAGGGCAGAAGAAGTGGACTGCCTATCATAACCATTTCACAGGCTGTCAGTATATCATCATCATCACCAGCTCTATCAGGTACCAGCATGAATTCAAAAGAGAACAAAACGGCTGAAAAAAGCCACAAAGATTGTATATTTATTTATGCAACATCAGAAAATCCCGAAAACACTAAGTATGTCCATGGAATGGAGAATCCAGTTTCATGGAATGGAGAATCCAGTTTCATGCACTGATCATTTGGAGTTCATTTCCACGGGGTAGAAACCCCGTTAAAAATCCAATTTACATCAAGGCACTTACTTCTAGACAATTACTAAATAACATACTTGCACTCATACTCCATGTCATTTGCATTGACGTTCGTTGTAGAAAAGCCTTTGTCGGAACCATATAAGGGGGCACTCCGTCCTCCTTCACAGTGAAGCAATCCACACATAATGTCACTGTGGGGAGAATGCATAAAGTCATAATGCTATATAATAACTCAATCAAACTATTCACATGTTCTATCATAAACGTAATACATCCAGCAATTGTATCTCTAGCACTGTCTGTTAATGAAAAAAGTGATTCACTTTATGGTAGATAAGAATAGTGTAAGGCCATGCCAAAGATCTTTTACTTACCATAAAATCAAAACTATAATGTGCACAGGAGCATAGTATGCAGGCTTTAGGGTAGTCAGATGAAAGATAAAATTAAATGACACAAGGCTTAACTCATAAATGCAGGTACCTCATGTACTGGTAATGAAGTTAATATGTTAAAACACAACTGTTTATGTTCCTAAGTGATCCAGATATTTTACAATGCAAAATACATTTAAGAATTTATGTGCCGTAAACAAATCAAAGAGATGCTCATTTCTAATATAAATTATTATATATAAATATGCATATAGTCACTGAACTCAATTACTTGAACGGTGGTCTTCTATCTACTCACGCGCACACCCACCGACCCACCCATCTACCTACCTACCTAGGTCCCCAGTTTTGCAGCCAACATAATTACAGTTTCAAAAAGTTGGCACAAAATGTTGCCACTGATAACACTGGTCACACTCTAGTTTCTCTTTCTATTCAAGGGCCATCATGTACTTAAGGAAACAAACATAGCTGACAACTACTGAATTTTACAGCAAAATTTGGGCCTCCAGTAATTAATCTTATCCTTACCTGAAGATGAATTCTCAATGACAACTTATACACTGCAGCACAAAAATAACTAGGAAAACATTGAAAAATTACTTTATGAATATGTATAACTGGAAGAGAAGATTAGAGTACAAAAAAGCGTGCACTAGGCTCAAGACTTTACAGTACTTATACATTACAGGCCGGTCTCCCTGGTCTAGGTGTTACACGACTTTCTCTGTAATCCTGTATACTCTCGTGAGTAACGTGACATTGCGCGAGAATCGGTAGCAGTTCTCTCCGCGTTGGTAACTTACGGAGTATGTGAGTCGGTCGCTCAGAAAGCAATGGCAAACTACTGAGCGTAATCTTGCCAAGAAATCAACAATCAGCTGAAAGATGCTGATGTTGACAGCGATGTTCTGTAAAGGATATGGAACAACAACAACAAAATACATTACAGATATGACAAAGTAAATAAGTGAGACAATGTTCCAATATATAAAGGAAGTGATCTTGAATTAATTAGTCATAAAAAGACACCACACATTTATCTCATTTTAGGACAGAAAATTGGTGAGGAAAAGAGCTAGTCAACCTGCCTAACAATGCTATGATTTAATATAGTTAAAACCCATAGAGAGACAGTATGAAATAGGAAAAGAAGATGGAATTTACAAAATTTTAAAGCACAACTTACTCATACTGGCATTTAGCATAACTGCCTGTGTGTTTATCCTTGCCACAATGGCCATTGAAGTTTCCTGTAGGGTTGAAGCGTTGAAAACACTGGTCATGGCCGCCCTTGGCACCTAACAGGAAGTTGAAAGGTCGTGTAAACCATAACACATCACCAGGACCAACAATACAACACTAATAATTTGATAATTATCTTTGCTCACTATTTAATACAGTGAAAATGAATTCATGACAACATTATGAAAATTTATGTCACCGTAATGACAAATTCTTGTGAGGTCTTATGACTGTATATATGTATCTGAGATTTAGCCTAATCAGAAAGTTAGGGAAAAAAGCTTTAATACATAAGTACTTTGATGAACTTTCTATCTTCTGCAGTAAGTATACACAAAACATAATGAAACAAAAAGGTAAATGAGAATCTTGTAAAAACATAACAAGCAGAAACTCACATAAATCATTAATTCTAATATATTGTTGTTTTATTTTATATGGTCATATCCTGTTTTAATCATTATCTTTTTTACACAAAATAAAAACACACAACTACAGTTCAGCGACTCATAAATTGTGTGATTCATATCATTCTGATTTGTGTATATTTGACGAAGATGACAAGAAGTTCATAAAAGTTTGCTATGCATTAGCTTTACGTAGAACTGTGTTCTCAGCATACATTAGTGAGTACTCCAGTGTCTTAGCCACCAAAATATGTTGCTTCAAGACATCTGATGCTCTCAAGCTGAACTGAACTTATTAAGTCTTCTGACAGTCAATGAATAACACACTTGAAACCTGCTTACCTGCTCCCCAGATGCCCTGACACTGCTTGTGTATTGTGGGACAGATGCCTCCCATGCAGTAGCCTTTGTCTTCAGCACATGGGTGGCCATCTTCAATGTAAGTGTTAAATGGGCACTGACCACAGAAGGTGGTTTGGGACAGAAAGTTAGTTTCAATTATGTAGCACTGACAAAATCACTCTTTAATACATACATAATAGATCTTATCCAGGTATGTTAATCACAGAGACACATTATTAACTCTTTTACAAGAAGTTTTACGGCCACGTTAAAAGACATAACACTCTTATAAAAACTATACTGGAGGGCAAGGTTGAGGGCAAGTGAGCAAGAGGTAGACAACGATACAATTGGGAAGATAACATCAAGAGATGGACGAACATCAGTCTGACAGAATGTACAGTCAAGGTAAGAGACAGTGTTGGAGATCCATTGCAGCCAACCTTCATTGTGGAGAGGCACCTGATTGATTAATTGATTTTAAAATAATAACACTGTAGGGCGAAAAAGTGTTAAAATGATAGTAACCTGGAACTAAATGAGATAAAGCATCAACATGAACAGAAATACTGAATGTAATAAAGGCAGTAAGGATAAATTGGGATTAGAACTAGACAGACTCCTGAGAACCAAGAGGTGAAGGAAATTAACTGGCACTGGATAGGACACATATTGAGAAAACCTGAGACCAATATAACTAGAATTATCTCTCAGTGGAATCCACAGTGCAAATGAAATAGGAGACCGAAACACAAGGAGAAGAGAATTAGAGATATAGAAGAATGATGTGGAAAGGACATGGAGAAGAGAATTAGAGATATCTAATCTGATCAATGTATGATGAGTTGCCTTGTACAGAATAAGTTAAACATTACTTCTGAACAAAAATGCTGTTAGTGTATTTAGGTTTGTAAATTATCACTTTCACTGCATATGGATATCTCCATAAGTGTTCCATTCTCTTTCATTGATCACACAAGGTCAATCTCATTACAGTGCACAAATTCTGTAGCACTTGTGAGATTCCAAATATGTGTACAGAAGAACCGCCCTTGCTATAAATTCTATGTGAGTTACTTTTCTAATCTGTAAATGTTGCCTCTTCAGCAATCTATTTGACTTGCACTTGTTGATTTCCAACTGTCAAGGGATTTTTAACATGTGCACACGTCCTCTGAGTTTTTTGCCCTCATTCAAGAAGGCTGGATTGATTCACTACCCTGGGATAAGTAAAGGGTAAACCATCCTTTTTTTATTAAATAAAACTAGCTGACCCTGCCCGGCTTCGCCCAGACCCTGGTGGGGAGCATCTCATTTAATTCATATAAGTAGTCATATAAGTTCTCGTTCCCGTTACCGACTGACTGTCTGTCTGTCTGTCTGTCTGTCTGTCTGACCCGGCCCGGCATTGCCCAGCTCCTGGTGTGGAGCATCTCATTTAATTCATATAAGTAGTCATATAAGTTCCCGTTCCCGACTGTCTATCTGTCTGTCTATCTGTCTGTCTGCCTGACCCTGCCCGGCTTCGCCCAGTCCCTGGTGGGAAGCATCTCATTTAATTCATATAAGTAGTCATATAAGTTCCCGTTCCCGTTACCGACTATCTGTCTGTCTGTCTGTCTATCTGTCTGCCTGACCCTGTCCGGCTTCATTAAATTCATACAACAAAAAAAATGTAACTTAAAAGAACGTTCTACCACACACCATCCATTATTTTTAATGAAAACTCTTTCTAATCACCTGCATGACTACAGTAACTTCTTAAGCAAAAAAAGATGAGTTACAATGTTATGCATTGTGCATCATTTTTATGAAAACTTTGAAAATGCCTTACAGATTGTATCATTATTTATTATAACTCATATGCCGGTACATAACTATGGACAAAGAGTTTATAAATCTTTGAAAACGATGCCACAATATGACTATAAGTTATACAGAAAAGTTATGCCCCTTGAAATAACTTTTACAGAGTTAGGTCCCCTGAGATACATGAAATTATGATGAAAAATGAAAAATGAAATAATACTGAGTAAGCAGGCGATTTCACACTAACAAAATATCACAGTTGACAGCTCTGGAATGAAAGGAAGGCGTGTAGAAAATTTCATCTCAATCGGATGGGCCGTTCGCGAACGAATAAAGGACATACATAGATACAGAGATACATAAATACGGACGCACATCCTAATTTATATATAAGAAGATTTCAATCATCAATGCTGTGAGACTATAACCCTTGATCTACTCTGACCCTGAATGAATATGAATAATAGTGATCCAAAGACACTAGAGAGAATTTCAATATCTGTTCCTCATAACTCAACTAGTATGTCTATGTACATATGACAAAAAGTTCTTAGTTTACTACTAAGTGCCTTATTTTCTAGCAGTGCACTTTAGCAGCCAGCTAATCTTGAAATTTACATTGTATGCCAAATATCTTAGGAGTTTATCTCTATACAGCAAATGCTCCTGAACTGTAATTCTTTGAGCCAAATAATCAAGTAATTTATCTATACATACCAAATGATCTTACAATTTATCTCTACATGCCACATGTCTTAGCATTTACCTCTATTTATCAACTATCTTTGAACATACCCCTTAATGTCAAATACATGTTTTGCTATATGCCAATTATCTTGCAGCTTACCTGTAAATGCCAAATATCTTATAATTTACCTATAACCGCCAAATAATCCTGGAATCCACCCCACATCTTCAATCACACCTTGAAATGACAGAATGTAACTTCCAATACAATATAACATTGGAGTGTAGTTCATACTTTCAGTAATCTTCCTGCAAACACCTATGTTACTGTTCACTAAAATTTATCTTCCTGTCACACCTAAGTTATTGTTCACAAGAGCTTTACTCCCTATCACACTTAAGTTATTGCTCACTAGTTTACCTACCTGCCACCCCTAAGTTATTGTTCACTATAGTTTATCTCCCAGCTGCCACACCTAAGTTACTGTTCACTAAATTGTTGGCATTTGTGGGGCAGAGGTAACTCACTAGATTAGAGCAAAAACTCTTATGAATAAAGAAGGAAAAGGGAACTTACATCACCAGAATGCCCTTCACAAAACTCAGGGACATCACACTCAGACTGCCGTGGCCTACACATGTGAGTGCTGGGCATAAACTGAAAATAAACCAAGTAATTCGGTGACTGAAAATAAACCAAGCAATTCTGTGACTGAAAATAAACCAAGCAATTCAGTGAAGTATACAGTAATTATCATTATGGCAGTCAGCAGTCGAATGAATAAGAGAATGAATGGCGAGGTGGTTAACCGCTACACCCATCTGTTGGGCTAAAATGTTGACTTCTCGTCCTTGACTTGGGGAAGTAAATTACAAGTACAGCAAAAGTTGTAGTTGGTTTGCCTGATGACATGGGGCACTGATAATCCATCCATCCATCATGTGCCATACCGGTAAGCGTGGGCGGTCATGTTTTGCCATTTAACTCGATCACCAGAGTCATGGATCTGTTCAGTGTTCTTGTCTCAATGATGCCAAAAGGTTAAGCCATCCAGGTATTTACTTCTCTGTCTTCCCCTTGTTCTCTTCCCCTTGATCTTGCCAATTGTCACCAAGTTCTCTAATTTATTCAGTCTCATAACATATCCAAAAAATTGTGACTGTCTACATCTAATTTCTCTAATCAGTTTACGATTTTCATTTGTTTCTTGTAGGACTCGGTCAGTAGTTTTTCTGTCAGTCCATAGTATTCTTTGCATTCTCCTCAGAAACCACATTTCCACAGCCGTCAGATGTTATTCAGCTTGACTGCTCATTGTCCAAGCTACATAACTGACAACATACCCCCATCACACACACAAAACATAAGAAGTAGTAATGTCAAACAGGCACAACAAAATCTCAGTACATACGGAGCAGTTGCTGCAACACGGCCCTGATCTGCACTGAGCCCAAGGTTGGAGAAGGCAGGTCGTTGGATCACAACATGGATCTTTGATTAGGCAATTCTGTAATGAACAAATACGGTTGCAGAAGCTCATGAAAACAACATGAAGTGTAAGGTTCAAAGTCAGGCAGCTCATTTTGGAAATGGTGCAATGTATTTGACAAAAATATTTATATTAGCTTATATTTAAAAAAATAAAAAGAGTAAATTGCAGAAATGCATGTTTTTAGTGTAAATAAATGTATAAGTAAGAAACCAAATAAAGAAGTTATTGACCGTAAAATCCTAACTAAAGAACATGAATGCTATTCTTTTAGAAAATAAAAATACAGCTGACACGGTGCAGATGACTCAAAACAATGAAAAACAATTATTTTTCAAGTATGTATTAGAGCAACTACACATTCACCCATGTGTTACCGGAACCCGTATGGGAAGCAAAATACTGCAACCTACCATGTATGATATACGAGACAACAAAGAAGGGATGGTGTGGGGCTGGCTGCCCCATTCCCATAGACAACTTTAGCTGCAACACCCAAACAACAATGAACAAGTCTAAAGATAAAGAAAAAATATGAGACCTAGAGAACGAACAAAGAAAAAACAAATGGTATTTTCATAAATGCCTTTGAATATAAATGTTATAGACGGGTTCTAAGAATATCTTGGGTAAAGAAAAGAACAAATGCATCCATACTTCAAGAGCTGAATACTGAAGAGGGTTGGCTATTAAAGACGAAAAAATAAAGAAAACTGATATATTTTGGTCACTTGAAACGTCATGAAAGTTTGAAGAGAACAATAATGGACGGGTATATGCCTGGGAAAAGAGGAAGAGGAAGGCCAAAGAGATGATGGGTACAGGATGTGGCGGATGATCTCCAGATGGGTATATCGGACGTGGGACATCTTGCTTGTGATTGAGAAGTTTTCCAGAAGGTTGTTATGGGAGTGAGGTTCTGCAAAAGACATGCTACGAATGAATGAATGAATTTTCAAAGGATTAAGAATTGGGCACGCAGGCCCGAGAAGAGAATTAGAGATAGATGAATAATATTGGAAGGGAAGGTCAGCATGGCTGAATGGATAAGAATGTGTGTTCTTAAATATCCGGTGTGCTGATGCCGGGGTAAGGGGTACAACCTCATACACCGGACAGCTGGATTAAAATGTTGACCTATAGCCCATGACTTGGGGACAAAAATTACAAGTACTTCTGAAGTCGGAGTGGGTACGCCTGATGGCGAGGGACATTGTTAATAGGGAAAGCTAATCTACACGCAAAATTCACTCCACTACTAAACGTAGCGTGTATGGACTACGCTTGAGTTCATAGCAAGCAAGCACCCCAAAAAATATATTGGAAGGACATTGAGTAAGCGACAGGAAATAGCAAAAGACAGGATGCCTTGACTATGCTCCAACAGAGGATTAAGGGCAGAAGAAGAAGACTATTCACTGACTGAAGTGATCTGGATGCAGAAGAGCTGACCAGCCATGATCAGGGCACACTGACTACGGCCTCCCTTCACCTCCAAATGTGGCATTCTGGGCAGACACTAGTCTGGCTAGCAAAGGGAGGATCAATCATTGTCTCTGGAGAGATGAAGTCCACTGAGGACTACAAACTGTGCATGCTACAAGACTGCAAGAGTTACAGCGATCTTCCACAATAATGGTAGACAAGCAGCACCCAGTTCTTGTACAACTGATGAGTGTGCCTCCCAGAATGGAATCAAGTCATCACTAGTTCTTAATTCTTTAAGTCGCACAGGTTTTACAACAAAACAATTTCAAACATTTTCATGGTTCTGTGACTGGAAGGCATTAGGAAGACAGTTGGTCACCCCATCACTTCTTCACGTCATTTAAGAGTGAACAGCTTGAATTGACTGAGTTCTACAACAATTGCCATTATCTTTCTAACGGTGACACATCTGCTTATATATTGCAACAAACATTGGAACATTAAGTCATATAATATGTGGGAAATAATAATGACTTTATTTCA
This sequence comes from Cepaea hortensis, assembly GCA_963921405.1. NCBI lineage: Eukaryota > Metazoa > Mollusca > Gastropoda > Stylommatophora > Helicidae > Cepaea > Cepaea hortensis. Next base: position 191,612,009 of record OY992877.1, on the reverse strand, counting down.
ACTTGTAGTTACATTTTCAAATGTTAGTGAAGCGGAAATGGAGAAATGTCAAATCTACAATGAAAACAAAGTCTATGGCAGAATCTGCCTGTGTCATAAGCTCTCTCTTATATGGCAGACAGACCTGGACTTCCAATTATGACATCTTGTATTTCATCCTTGACCTCCCTTGTAAGGACAGATTAATTCACTCTGAAGTACACTCAGATCTGGTCAAATGACCATGTATGCACTTCCTAGACAGCACAGAATGTAATCACTTGGTCATGCATGCTGTTTGTCAAATCTACATGCCCCAAAGGGTATACTCTAAGGGCGATTGGCAAAAGGTAACAGAAAATTGGAGGTGTTCAGCTACAATTCCAAGATATTTGCAAGCGAGACATGAAAATGATGGTGACAAACACCACAACCTGGCAGGAAAAGGATCCTGACCATAACACATGGAGATGTCAGGAGTCAACTTCAACTCACTGAAAGGAGACTACTTCAACAAGCAGAAGAGAGAGAAGAACCTGCCAAAGAGAACACTAAGCAGTCAAGCTGGAGGCTTCCTGCACACAGTGGGCATCATCTCAAGTCAGTCTTCATGGTAAAGTGGCTACGCCAACTGCTTCATGTTCTGAAGGTTGTGGGTTCGATTTCAAGCTAAGTTGTTGGTTCATGAGCACAATTTCCTCAGAGACTCCTGATGGTTGTTGCTGGAGCTACAGAATTTGTGATTTGTGAGATTTAAATATTGAGCACAACCCACTACTGGCAATGCTGATTGTATTCTGGTATGAACCTAAGGTCTATCCACGTCAATATGGACGTGGTCTATAGATATAGACCTTAGGTTCATACCAGAATACGATCAGCATTGCCAGTAGTGGGTTGTGCTCAATATTTACATTTCAAATCCCGAAACAACCAAATAAAACGATTTGTGAGATGCTGTTGGCAGACCACCCTGCAGAAAAAGACCGAGCCTTATGGACAAAACCCAGTGCAATGAAGTCGACCCTCTAGCATGTTAAACATGTTTTTAAACTGAAGGAAGCTATCATACAATTGTAGGTTAAAGTCAGTTACATATCCTTTACAGGACATTGCAATTAACCCCAGCATTTATTGGCTGTTTGTGATTTACTGGGCAAAGTAATCTGCTATTGTATTCTGAATGGCAGACACCTCATACCATCAAAATCAACGCAACACAGTCTGCTTCCAAATAGCCTGCAGCTGATTTCAAACCCTCGACTTGGTATGGCGGGAAATGATGAAACTGCATGTCTCACTATCCCCTAAGCCACACCGCTGGTTTAGGTAAATAATTTTAGAAATGATAAAATGTATATATCTAAGTTTTAACAAACACTGCAGTTAAGATAAAATTATGCATATTCTTAAGCACTGAAAATACATCTTCAGAACATTGCTAGCATGATAGTTTTTTTTTTTTTTTTTGGTTTTTTTTTTTTTTTGGCACTCGCTTGCTTTGAATTCAATCGTAGTCTATACACACTTCTTCTAGTAGTGCTGGACTGAATTCTGTGTGTGGATTAGCTTTCGCTATTAACAGTGTCTCTCGCCATCAGGCGTTCTTATCTATTTGGCCATGCTCGCCTCCTAGCATGATAGTGACCTAAATGATGTCGCCTTTTACCAAACCCCCAAGTTGCCTTTACCTTGACTACTTAGGAATGAAATATATAAGCAACCTGAAGACAAAAACTATCTACAAGTACTTACTCAGGATTGAAATATGAGGGCGAGTCAATAAGTAAGTCACACAGTTCAGTGGGATGGCAGGTAAATATAGTTGGTGTTTTCTACAGGTGTCATTAGGTGACAGTAACATCGAACTTTATATTCCCATTCATCAGGTGGCACTAGGTGTCTCGTGTACATGCGCAGCGCATAAGCAAAATGGCGCCTGTACTTATGGAGTGTACAACCAAAGAGCAACATGCTGTTGTGCGTTTTTTGTAGGCAAAAGGACTGCCTGCAAAGGACATTCATAAGGAAATGCTTCCTGTTTATGCTGACAAATGTTTGTCCCGTAAAGCGGTGCATAGCTGGGTAGAAAAATGTTCTCAAGGACGCTCTAAAATTCTTGATGAAATCCGATCTGGTCGTCCTGTTGAGATTGCAACAGAAGCATCCGTGCAGCGGGTGGAGGAGATTATTAGAGATGACAGGCGAGTAATGATAGACTCTGTAGCATCTGTAATAGGGTGCTCACATGGTTCAGCATACAGCATAATGCATGATCGACTGAAATTTAAGCAAGTGTGCTCAAGGTGGGTACCCAGACAATTGAAGGAGGAACACAAAATGAACCGATTTAGCCTGTCCTTGCATCATCTCTGTCGGTACGAAGATGAAGGATAAGACATGCTGAACAGGAGTGTTACTGGGGACGAATCATGGGTCACTGACCTCATCACTACCAGCCCGAATCAAAGCGTGCTTCAATGCAATGGAAACATCCTTCTTCACCTTGTGTCAAAAAATTCAAAGTTACGCCATCAGCAGGAGAGGTTATGCTGACAGTGTTCTGGGATTGTCAAGGAGTGCTTTTAACCAATATCAAGAAGAAAGGTGACAATATGAATTCTGAATCGTACTGTGAAGTTCTATCGATGCTTCATGATGCAATTCGAAGAAAACGTACAGGACTGGTGACTAGTTCTGGAACATCCACCTTACAGCCCCGACTTAGCCCCTAGTGATTTCCACCTTTTTGGTCCACCGAAAACCCACCTTAGTGGGAGACATTTCGCGAATGATGCCGAAGTTGAATGTGAAGTGAAAACGTGGTTTAGAAAACAGAGCACGCAGTTCTATACAGCTGGTTTGGGAGAACTGATAAAACGCCAGGATAAGTGCATCAATGTTGGTGGAAATTATGTTGAGAAATGAAGGGACAATGTATGTATAAAAATAAACTGGTTTCAAGTTGTTATCATATTTAGTTATTTTTCTACAGCCATTTGTGACTTACTTATTGACTTCCCCTCGTATAAGCAACCTAGCGACAACAACCATCTACAAGCTCTAACCTCAGGGGTCCCACAGTCACATTCCTCTCCTCGTTCAACAATGTTATTTCCACAGGTCTGCTTGAAGTCAGTCTGTTCAATAAAGTTAAGACAAAATTAGAGTTTAACTAACCTTGCTGGCAAATATGTTAAGAGCAGAGCTTGAATCCTAATTAATACAAAGTGTCAACAGGAAGCTCGACAAAAGGAAATAACACGGAGATACAGGTCAATGTTTTAACCAAAGTCTTCATCAATAAAAAAGAAAAACAAAGCAATAAAACTAAAACTTGCAAAACTACTGAACATAATCTTGCCAAGAAATCACAAACAGCCTAAAAATGCTGGGTTTGACTGTGACGTCCTGCAAAGGAACTTCAAGAGCTGCTTGTTACTCTTTTCAAAGCATTCATGGTATCTTCGGATGGCTGAGGGCACAGATTGTCCACCTCACACATGATAGGATATGTGTTCAATCCCTGATATGGCGGGGAGTTTTTTTTTTTTTAAAGCGCAGCCTGTGTGTCAACTGTTTGGACAAAGACCTGTATTTCTTAGCCTGGAAAGCCTGGACACACACCAGCAATGGTATAGGCGTCCTAACACAAACAAACATAATGTATCAAACATAATGTATAGTGATATAGCCTACCTCTTACCTTTCCTTCTTTATCCCTCTCTTTCCCCTCATTCCACCATCTCTCTCTCACCCACTCTCTAGGCATTACATTTGTGATAATTTGTATTGTTATCTATTCTTTATGTAACTAAAATTTAAGGATCTATTGAATACATTAGCATTTTCAGATCTCTATACACACATATATATCTCTATATAGCCAACTCCGTGGCTAAAGGCTTGAAAAGGCTAAAATGAGGTTCGTGAACCGGGTACCAGGCGTTCGAAGCTCAGCTGCGACCGATTTGTGCAGCAGACCGTGTCACGTTGTGTTATAACGTGCTAGTATGGGAGCCGGTCGTTCAGAAAGCAATGGCAAACTACTGAATGTAACACTTGCCTAGTACATCAACAGCAGCTGAAAAATGCTGGTGTCGACTGCAAAGTCCCATAAGGGATACGCAACAATTTAAAAAAAAAAAATACACAATCAACTGCATAGCCACATGTAAACAAAATTCAAGATTGGCACGTCATGCATGTGTACAAACAAACTGATGCCTCATACAGGAGATCACGTACTCCAGACTGCCCCAAATATGACAAACCAAGGCAACCTTTTGGCTTAGAGAAACCACAGTGGGTGCTAAACTTTACAGACCACTGAGTGAACTCAAGAGACAGTAAAATTACATATACAATTTATTTAAATCATTCAAAAGAAGATGAAGTATAAGAAGATTATGATATTTTGATTTCCTGTATCAAATGTTATGAAAGATTAAAAGACTGCTGGTGTTAACCAACTAATTCAACGTACATTCCAGATCACTGACATGCAAAGCTTTATTATGACACCTGTTTATTCATAATATTTAAACTCCATAGATTTTGTAAAGAAAGATTAAAATCTGGTCAACAGTCTACAATGTCTTATCTAGCAAACAGTTTCACAATCACTGGCAACTATAAAAAGTAATCTGACAGAAAATGACATGTGGTTTAAATTACGTTGTGCTTAATACCAGTGAACAAGAGGTAAAGAAAAGACGCTCACACTGTGTAAGACACCCATTGAAAAAACCTGATAATAGTATGACTATACGCCCTCAAATATTCCCTCTATTATGGCTTTCAATAGAATGGTAGCAACATATGCATGTGAGACCTGGATACTTACTAAACAAGCTGAATAGCATATAAATGCCTTTGAATATAAATGTTACAGATGGGTTCTAAGAATATCTTGGATAAAGAAAAGAACAAATGCATCCATACTTCAAGAGCTGAATATTGAAGAAGGTTGGCTTTTAAAGATGATAAAACAAAGACAACTGAAATGTTTTTGTCACTTGAAACGTCAAGAAAGTTTGGAGAGAACAATAATGGAGGGGTATATGCCTGGGAAGAGAGGAAGAGGAAGGCCAATGAGAAGATGGGTGCAGGATGTGGCGGACGATCTACAGATGGGTGGATCGGATGCGAGACATCATGCTTATGATCGAGAGGTTTTCCGGAGGGTTGTTTTGGGAACTAGGTTCTTCAAAGGACATGCTTCTGAATGAATGAATGAATAGAATTGTATGTCATTTGTTCTATCTTGTCTTTCTCATATTTCCCCCCTTTCAGCAGCACCATTTTCACATTGTGCCTAAACAGGCCAGAATATCCTCTATATATTTGGGTGTCCTCGAGTTTTCCTGTGATGGGAAATACAGGCCCTTGACAAAGCAGTTGACATACAAGCTGGACTTTAAAAAAAAAATTATATATGAGGGATCAGACACATGTCCCACCATGTGTGAGGTGGACATTCTGTCTCCTCGGCCACCCAAAGATACTGTGGATGCTTTGAAAACAGATTTAAGCAACTCTGCTTTTATTTTCTTCTTCTTCTCTCTCTCTCTCTCTCTCTCTATATATATATATATATATATATATATATATATATATATATATATATATATATATATATATTACGCACGCCCCCCCCCCCCCCCCCCCATTCTGGTGTTTGAGCATATCCATGTATGCAGATGTCTCCATATGTGTGAATATGCATATTTGGTAGTCAAACAAGAATACAAACCAATTTACCTGTATTTGTGGTGCACCCCAGAGACAAGAAGTGATTCCCATGTTTAGACTTACATCCAGGTCTGACTTGCTACATGTGGAGAACATTCTAGAATGGAAACCACCTGCACCCCTTTAAAGTAAAAAGACATCAACAGTTACAAAACAATTTTAAAATGACTAGCATGAAAATAAATCACCTTTACATTTCATGTTTTCCAAAACAGAATTAAAATATACTCACAGTTATATAAGATATTCTTTATCAGAACTACCGATAATTTTGAAGTTAACTTTGTTTCATGCCTTTCTTACCAATGTCAACCTTTTCCTTCATTTATTAACCTCAGCTATGTTTCATATGCTATCAATGGATAAGCCATAAGATCTATTTTATTTATTCCAATTTTCAGTAAATGTACATTATAATTATCTCAACCATTTAGAGTTTTGAATAATTTGATCTTTTCATACTAAAAACCTCTTTTTCATTCATTACCTACAACTATTATTAATTAGCTGTACACTGCCGATTTTAATTAATCTGATCTCTTGTTAAAGCCTTTTTAAATTAATAACAATGCTTTATTATAATTTTATATTGGAAGTTTTTTCTTCATGTAATCTACAGAAGAAATTGTAAGGTAAGCTTATAGTAAAAAAAAAAAACTAAAAGAAAAAAACCAAACAGTGTGTTATCCTAAGTTATTCTTTAATAATGACCAAATTATTCCAAATATTTTCTGCTTGAGTGTTGTCTGAGAATGTCATTTCATCTTCCCACAATTATTCAACAATTAGCAATAATAAATATAAACTCACAAGACTTCTGTTGACATGATACAACCAAATGCATCATCACAGACACATCCACCTGAAAAATCAAAGAAGTTTTCTTGAATATTGATTTGTAAAATTAGCTCTGTAAACATAAAATGTTGCAACTAGTAATCTAATAAAAGTTAACAGTTACAAATTTGTATTTTTAATATATAAATATTTAAAGAAATACAGATCATTACACCTTGCTATAAAAAAGCTTAAGCTGCTAATTTGTCACAAAAAGTTTCTATACAAAATGTTGCTGTATAAATTGGTTGCACCTTCTCTACATTGCTGTTGTTATCAATTCAGTGACATCTGGGTTGATCCAAAGTTATGCAATGATACATGGAAGCGGCCGACTCTGTGGCAAAGGGGTTATGAACTCAATTTGCGGTCGCAACACAGCTACGGGCGATTTAGAAGCAGACTTCCCTGCGTTGGTTTCTATACAATGGTATGAATGTCGGTCGTTCAGAAAGCAAAGTCAAACTAACGAACATAAAACATGCCCAGGAATCACAAATAGCCAAATAATGTAGGAGTTGACTTCTATGTCCTGTAAAGGATATGCAACAAACTTTAAAACATGCAAATGTGGGGTACAAAGACACTGATGCCATCTGAGTACCTGCCAGGTGACCCAAAATCATGAAATGGCACATGCAAGTGTGGGATGCAGAGGAAACGATCGTATCTGGGTTTCTGCCCTTTGACCCAAAGTCGCATTGTGATACATGCAACAACAACAAAAGAAATACATTGTGGGATGCAGAGCCGCTAATGTGCCGGGCTTGGAGCTTATACTGATCAAGATCTCTATTCACCTCCCAAATGAGGCATCCTCAGCAGACACCTGTTTGGCAAGCCAAGGGATGGTCGACCATGGTTCTCTGCTGTGATGAAGCCTGCCAAGGACTTAATATTTGTATGAAGTCCTGCACTCACCTCTTGGAGAGCTCACGAGCAAAAATGAGAGTATTGCTTGCCTGCCAGGATGGAACTAAGCCATCCTTAGTCCTCAAGTTATACAATAGCAAACAACTCAATTCTACTGGGTTTACAAACAATGAGCAAACAACAGCACATGCAAGTGTTCGCCAGTTGTTGCTTATTCCATCCTTGTGCTCAGAAGGTTGCTATTTTAATTTCGAACTCTGTCATTCGTTTCTTGAGTGCAAGTTTTTTTTAGAGACCCCTGGGGGTTGTTGCTGGTGCTATGGAGTTTGTGCTCTGGGTGACACTTTCGGAAGGTGCTTAGCTGCTTGACTGAGAGAGACTGAGCTATACGGGATAAAACCATGTGCAATGAAATCTACCCTAGTGCCTTTTAACATGCCTATTAAATACTTAATTCAATCTAAAAGGTTCCATTTATCTGGCTTTGGTTGAAGTAACCATTTCCTGAAAGTAACAGTTGGACAGCCAAAGAAGTGACAATCGACAGTCTCATGAAGCCACCTTCTCTGTACACTATTTTGCTTTTCTTATTCTTCTACTGTTAAATTTTAAAACAAAAACAGACAAACAAAGCTAATCCACACCTTATAGATGCAGTGGGTTGCCCAATGTTAATTCTGTCCTCAAATGCATCAGTTACATATTATCAATAGTTACATATATATGTCAGGTCTTAGTCAGATATGACTGTGCTATCGTATGACAAGACGGTACTACCTGCTTTCTGTTAGCACCGAATGTTGGTCAGTGATCACCAAACCTGACACTCCACATTGTGCCAACGGGTTGGGGTGGAGGAGTGCAATTGGGAGGGTACAAACCTTACGCTAATGCGAGGAAATGTATGCCCCATCATTCTTCATTTTCTACACAGTCACAACTCTTGACTACATGTATGACCACATCAAACAAACTACATCTAAACATAATAACACTTAGTGATTACACCAATTAAATAATAACACTCTATGATTACACTAAGAACATAATTATGACACTGAAAAATGAAAATAACACACAAAGTAAACAACACTATGAAAACACAACACTGCTTGAACAAACTGACAATAAAATTAACACTTTATGAGCATATAAGTATGGAACTAGATTTTATGGCCACATCAAGCTGAATGCATCGGTGATATTTTACGACACAAATGAAGAAAGCAATGATGGCAGGCAACGGAAAACTTCAAGTCGATTTAAAATATAAGCACTGGCAACAACTAAATTATAGCACTAACTAACCACTTTCACAAAATAAATCACATTTCAAAACAAAATCACAAAGTGAGTTTAGTTTCTCTGCAATCTCAGGCCATTTTCTAGAGGCATTTCTTTTGGATTTGTTTTTTCTAGTCTTTGACGTTAAGTAAAGAAACCATGGGAGAAACTGGGGTTGTCAGAAGAATGTTGAGTTTACCGTGGCCATATAAGAAAATAGATGATGAGGTATTTACAGCTTTAGGCATTACTGGAGCACTCGTCAAAACCACAATTACAAAATGGAATATAGTTTGGCTATGGAATCCATTACGTGGAAAGCCCCAATTGAAAGCCCAATTCTGTGGACGTCATCTGTGGACTGTATTCTTCTGTTCTGTTTCTGCTCTGTTTCCAGAGCAGCAGCCTGTGGTGAACACAATGCCCAATATATGGAAGTCAGGCTTTGCAGCTATGAACATGACATGATAATTCCATTGGGTGAGTCCAGTATCAGAGGGCTATGTGTCGGATCTGCAATTATCGAAGCCTCTTTAGATGGTGGGGAATGCCCATGGCCTGCCTTCCCTTGAGGGTTGACTGGAATGTGTTTGACTTTTAAACTTTTAAATGGACAAGTTGGAGTATCTCCTGTAGATGGAGGGAACAAGATGACACCACAACTTTGAGAGCAACGAATTCCCTGCAAAACACTCTAGAAGGTTAACCCAGTCATAAAAGCCTGAAGAAATTGGATGTGTTGGCTGAAAGGCACAACTATCACAATTTGATGGAAACAGGCACAACGTAATTATGTCCAAAAGACGAATGAAAAAAAGAATAAAATCATGAGGAAATGATTTTTGAAATATATGCAGCATATCAACAGAAGAGGTGAAATAAAGCATTTAGCTTTATGTGAGAAAATACTAGGCAAGGCGGTCAGAGAAAGATGCAAGTGAAAAGCTTAAGCAACTGGGCAACAAATAATAATATAAGCAACATTAATTTGATCAGAAGACAGAGATGAGTGCAGGGTCATGATAACCAATGTCTGCTCTAGACCAGGCACTTGAAGAAGAAGTCCTGGAGTGTTCCCAGTCTACTGCAAGACAAACAGACAAACAGAGATTGTTCCAGTAGATACGCTACCAATGGGAGATTCAGCCAGTAGCTATGCTACCAATGGGAGATTTTGCTAGTAGCTATGCTACCAATGGGAGATTCTGCCAGTAGATATGCTACCAATGGGAGATTCTGCCAGTAGCAACATTATCAATGGGATATTCAGCCAGTAGCTACACTACCAATGGGAGATTCTGCCTGTAGCTACACTACCAATGGGAGATTCTGCAAGCAGCCACGCTACCAATGGGAGATTCTGCAAGCAGCCACGCTACCAATGGGAGATTCCGCAAGCAGCCACGCTACCAACGGCACAGCTCTTGGGGCCAGTAGAGCATGCAAGCTTCCAACCACTACAATGTAGTGGTGCAGTGGTAGGACATTACAAAACAAAGCCAAGAAAACAAAAACATGTTTACACCACTAGTTGCCACAATGGGATAGGGAAGGGCAGTAAAAGTGTTTCAAAGGATTATCAATTAAATGGCAGTTACAACTGAAAAACAAAATACAAGCAAAGCATCAATCGAGCATGAAAAGCCTAGACAGGGACGACAATAAAATACAAGGTACTATCAACTATAACGCAATAAATGCTTTAAACACACGAGACATAGTTAGCATGCTTGTTAGATGACCTGCTGGTCATGTATTCAAATTCCCCTTATGATAAAGATTTATTTATTGGCCTCAGCTCCCAGGTTGACCAGGCCTAAAATGGGTACCAGGAAATAATCTAGACAGTAAAGGCGGCCAGCATGATACTGTCCACATCACCCATCGGGTGTTGATTGGTGTATTAAAATCAGGCTAGCACCAAACACCCAATACACTTATGGTGTGAAGAAATTGTCAATCGCTTTTTTGGTTTTGTTTTTTTAACTGATTGACTACCGTGAGCCGATAGGTCAGCTCAAGGTAACCACTCTGAACTGCCACGAGCCGATAGGCAGCTTTGTATTGACAGTGTGTTATTTGTTTCATTTCTCTTATTTTTCTGAAATTTTTAGTGCTCGGTAAATGAAAATTTACACATAGAAAAGATATGCCCTTCGAACAGTATCAGACAAGAAGCGTGGATTCGTTGTTTTTTAGGACAAAACGATTGTTTAAGTGGTTTGTTTTATTATTTAAGAAATGGCAACGCCCTCTGGTTCTCGATCTCATAGATTTTCATCAAATTATCGTTTAAGACAATTTTAGATTTTAGTTACTCTGATCTAAAAGACCTTGTGAAAGATTCTAAAACTAATACCACGTGCAGTATTCAGTTAAATTATTTAGCAGGCGGTCACAATGGAAAACAAAACTAGCAGTGAAAGTTTGTCATCATATGATGGCACATGTCGAATCATGCTTGCTCTAATGGGCCACACTTGCTTTGCCTATCACAAATAAGCTGAGGAGTATTCAAATAATTAAATTTAAAAGAATAGTTATAACTAAATAGAAAATAGTGTATATATTATTTCTTAGTACAAATCTGCCTCATGTGTTCCTGACATTTTCCATTTTGTGTGAAAATGGTGTGCTTCAAAACATAGTGTTTTAATTGTGTTTTATTGGTGTTTTGAAACAGTTCTTATGATACTGTTGAAGAAAAGTGGTGTATTTATCATTATTCAGTAAATTTAACAGAATTATCTTCAAATGATGAGAAATAACGCCTTGGTTTTAATAATTATCACCCCTTTAACTTAAAGGTTTGTTTCACAACCTATCATTATTATTATAATATTTCTAACCTCTCACATAATTATTAACACTGTCATGTTCCTTGTGCAATATCCTTTAATTTGATATATAATACAATATATCTGCTACAATTTTAACAATTTTTACATCATTATTGTGACACACCCCTACTTCCCATTTTCTGCCATGAATTTTTGTTTGGTCCAAACCCACTTTTTTGTTTGGCATTGAATCAGTTAAAGCAGAGATAAAGTAAAGGACACTTTTCACACCATGATTCTCATAATTTTATAGACCAATCGGTCATTTCTACAGTCTCCTGGCCTGGAGCAGACATGGGCAACTATGACTCTTCAATTATCTCAGATATTCTGATTAAATTTGTGTACCCATATAGGCTAATTTCTCTAGTCAACCTTCTCTTTAGACATATCCAAAAAATATGTCTTTTTCCTATGGTTATGAAGAGCGATCTTGTAACAACATTCTTCTCAAAAACCACATCTACACCATGAGTTTAGTCAAGGGCCGACATCACAGCAATCGGAGTCATTTTCATATGTGATTCATCCTCATCTTCAACAGTCAGCGAAGAGTCCCAATACTAATAGTACCAGTAGCAGTCTAAATATGTGTCCTGGCCTTTCCTCAGAGACTTGAACATCTGCCAGATCCTCTGGTCACTCTCTACAGCACCATTCTCTCCTATTCGTGATGAATTCTTCTATTCTTCTGCACCATGTACACAATCCCAAAGAACCATGACCGCGTCTGCCTTATCATGCACCAATACCCTACCCAGAGGTACAGACCCAGCCAAATCTGTCCGCCTGCTCATTTCCCACCACATCTACACCATGTCATTACTCATTGCCTAGTATTTGCCTGCATACAGAAGAACAGGTCACACACATTTTTTCAGAGCACAGGTGGCTTTTTGTACTTGTCATATTTCTGTTTTTGATACATGCCACAGTTTATGAACATATGATTTAAAAAACAGATTATTCTCTATTAGACCACTAGTACATCTGTTCCTGGCCAACCAACATGAGAAATCATTGCCCTCTAGAACACCTGACCTGACGTATTGTTAACTTTTGGTATTACCTTTAAATATGATACTACTCATCTCAAATGTGTTATTGTTAACTTCAAATATGATACCAACTTATACTTTTTCTCAATGTTATCTTCTATCCAATATTGGTAACTAAAAACATACGTAATACAAGATTGCTCAGCGACATAAATAACACAATAATATAATGCAAATAAAATACCATCATGATATAGTCTTCTCCACTGGGCTGCATTTATTGAGAAAAGGTATTTCAGATGGATACAATTAGTAAAATAACTTTTTACTTTTGTGAGTAGGTGTAAAATAACATTGTTTCCGCAAAAATGCTCTCTCTCTCTCTCTCTCTGTTTCTCTCTCTCTCTCTGTGTTCATGGCTGGTTGGATTTTGCAGACAGAATTTTCTAGTGGATAGAGTAGCCAGTCTCAGGCCAACCCTCCTTTGTCACATCTTATGACATGGTAAGCTACAGTGTTTCTATTCTTTGCTTTCCTTATGGGTCTTAGTGACACACAAGTGTACATACAATCAAGGGCGGAATATTCCTCAACTGGGAGCTGAATTCTGACTACTGTGTTAGTAAGTCAATGCACTATCTACTATGGTAGCATTATATACATGGTGAATTAAAACCATCAATATATCTTATAAGGAAAACAGCATGCATCTCTTGTGGATGTGGAAGGTAAGAGGAAGCCACTACATTAATTTGCCAAAAATGAGTTTATGGAGAGACAGATTTCTGGTGAAATTACACGTTTAAACAACTTAGTACCAGCCTTCAGACAGAATGAACCCAATATAAGACAAACAACAGCAACATTAACCAGGTGGCAACAAAACAAGAAAACAAATAATCCTGTGTAGTCACAGATACTTCGGTGGAGGAATGAAATGTCAGGCTGTCAAAGAAGTTGGCAGTTTTGTCCTGAGCCTTCTTTGAACATTCAGCTAGGCTCTGGCCATATGGTGAAATTCTGTTTGGCTGTAATGACCATATCTTGATATTGTCAGTCCATTAATATCTTGGATGCTCTCTAGCTATTTGTCCTCAATGTTTTTGCTCCATTAAGGTTTTCAGTGGGATGTTATGTTATTTCATATGACCAATGTACCTTAGTTGTCAAGTATTTATTTTCTGAAGCAGTGCATTTTTAAAATTAAAAACAATGTATTCCCTTAGTGAATTTAAATAAAGAATCCACAAACAATATAGTGCACAATTTCTTGTCTGACATATTTCGCTGACACTCATCAGGTGCATACTGCAGAGTTAAATATCATATGAAGTGAATAGATGAATCATACGTTGGCTGAAATACATAACAGACACAGCCATTGATACTATTTTACTGTGGAGTGTTTATTATCCCCACGATAATCGTAGACGCAATAAAGTCTGCATAACCCCAGTTTTAGATGGCTAACTGCTGAGGTCTCAGTGTATATGAGCAATTGTTTATTGTTTGTCGAATGTTTAAATATTGAATTGTTTAAGAATGTTCTTATTTGTCTTTTACATCCAACATTACCCCAATATTTCACAGGCCTAATCTTTTGAAGACTCACATTTCAAAAACCTAAATTTTGATATTGTTAATATATTTCTAGCGTTTTTCCACTGTCTTCTATGATATTACTAATAAAATACTAATTAATTATTTCTAATGTTATATCCCTGGCCTTAAACATTTCCCAGGACTGTTATTTCCATGTACTTTAACAAGCAGGGATTATTTACTCCTTTATTTACCACAAATGCTAATCCTGAGAAATGTGTATTATCTGAAGGATTCATTTATTAATTGATAAACATATTGGATTTATTGCCCATCTTAATCGCATTATGTAAGTAACTATCCATTACTGCTCTTCTACCTTTCACCTTACAACAGAATTGGTGTCTAGTTGGTCATGCGCCCAAGTACACTTGCTCCTGCAGCGAGGCACTGTCGTCATTTGGAGGTGGTGTGTTCACATCCCGGTCAGCAACTATAGCTTGAAGTGTTTATGTTGTCTAGTGCGTCCACAAGTCTTTACTTCTATGAAGGCCAGACAATACATGAATGTTTATTTATGAAACTTCCAATAAATAATTGGCCCTCAAGTCACACCAAGCCCCTTGCAGACTTGTTCATGACTGATTAGATTGTGCAACTAAAGTTTTATACGGGATGAAGTGACCAAACTCATGCCAGGTTTCCTTAATCACCGCTTATGACATTCGTGATACGTTACAGCTATTATTCTTTGCTTCTCTTATGGTCTGCGGTAGGGATCTCCATAACAAAGTGGTTACACAGCTAGCCTGGCACTATGAAGGTCTGGGTTCAATTCCTGGCAGCGCTGTTCGGTTCAAGAGTGCAATTTTCTCAGAGACTCCTAGGGGCTGACATTAGAGCTACAGAGTTGATGCTTTGTGATATGCTTTCAGCAGGCTGCCCTGTGGAAACAGAGTCATATGGGATAAAACCTGGTGCAATGAAGTTGATCCTCACGCCTTTCAATACCCCTTTTTGGGGGCTGTGGTAACAATGGGCTGCAGTAACACAAGGGTGAATGCTTTCATCTCCTTCTTAGAATCACCTTTGAAGAGTCTCAGTTCAGTGTATGAACTCTGTATCATCAGCATGAGTCCAAATTGTGTGACGGAATGTTTTTCTTGTCGTGAAAAACTGTATAAAATAAACTCACCATCTTCATCATGTTCTATTCCCAGTACATGGCCTGCCATATGTGACAAGATAGTGGCCGTCTGCTGGGGCTCAAATGGTCGACCACTCTGTAATAAACATTAAACAAAATTCAGTCTAGTTCCATTTTTTTCTAATATTCGCCCTAGATACCAAATATTTTAAATTTGCCATTTTCCGATTTTCTCAATTTCTAACTCACTGTAAATAATAGTTAGTCAGGTCTTAGTCAGATATGACTTAGCTACTGTATGACAGCAGATGGTACTACCTACTTTCTGTTAACGCCCAATGTTAGGCGGTGCTCACGAAACCCGACACCCCTAAGCTTTGGTCTGCAACTGGTTTAGGATCAAAGTTCCGACAGGCGGACAGTTAGAGCATTGCTTTGCTGATCTAGCAGCTTCTGCAGCTAGTCTTGTTCCAGATGTGTTACCTTTCCTCTGGAGTAAACTAGGCAGGCTAACACGTGGTCTTTACAATTCAGCTAGGCTTTGCACTATGGAGAGGTTATTATACCTTTTTTTGGAAGCACAATAACTATTGTCTGTTAAGACGACAAGGTGCCAGTACAATATACAACAATAATTTCATTGCATTTAAAGACTATTTTCCTAGCCAACCATATATAAAGTTGTTTACTTTTAATTTCTTCTCCTCTTTATATTACAGAAATAAAACATTCTTGTAGTAATAAAATTATCACATTGAACCAGAATTTTCAAATTAAAAGAAAATAATGAAGAAAGACAAATCTTCCTAAACAGGTAAAGATTTGGTAACACAATCAACAGACCTGCGTAAATGCCATATTGTGATTGCAAGGGTGTATATTCTGTTGTTGGTAGCCTACAAAATGTCAAAGTTTACAAATTCTTCTATCAAAGCCTGTATATGTAAAAAAAATATGTGTCAGAAAAAAAAAAGATTTAAGAGACAGTCAGTTAGTTCAGGGACAATATTATTGTGTTTCGTGCAAATAGTAAGTGGGTTTTGTGGTTGTTAAGCCATACTTGTCAACCCATTGCATTTGCATCGAGGCAGAAATCTTTCTTCAACCTGGGCTCCCAAATGAACCCAACTCTGTTAAAATGGGTACAAGGATATGCTCTGACATCACCCATCGAGTGGAGAAGGATCTATATACATTTGGGATTGCACCATACACCTACCCTCTACGTCTCAAAGCTTGTAAAAAAATCATTTACCTTTATTTTTACCGTGTAGAGACGGAGACATTTCTGATGCAGAATTACACACAAGCCTCGATATCTTCATCCGCATTTAAAATTAATTGCAGTCATGTTCCACTACATGTTGTGCACTTGTGTTCCACTATACGTAAATTTAGCTTGGTCTGATGGTATTTGCCTGTCTTGTATTTAGCTTGGTCTGATAGTATTTGCCTGTCTTGTGTGTGGCCCAATGTAAATTTATTTGGTCTGATAATCTTTGCCCGTCTTGTGTGTGATCCACTGTAAAATTACTTGGTCTGATGATCATTACCTGTCTTGTATATGGCCCACTGTTGAATTACTTGATCTAATGATCTTTGCCTGCGTTGTGTATGACACACAGTAACATTACTTAATCTGGTAGTCTTGTGTGTCAAACTTATTTAATAATGTGCCTTTGTCATATGCAAGATGTGTGGGTTAATAAAGGTTCTATTGAGAAACATTTGCAATAGTAAATACAAAAATAAGGAGCAAGATACCTTCACGACTGCTACTGCTCGTTCAGAACATACAGAGTCTGGAATTGCCACCCCCACTTTCTTATCATGAAGTTCAACACCACTGAAATAAGGCCACATAATTTGATGTAAAAATCTTTAATTCCTGATTATAGTTAGCTTTCAGTCTAAGGTTAATATAATATTTTTAACATGCACATCTGAAATTATCATGACCATGACGATAATCTTAGTCTTAGTCATATATGACTGTGCTAGAGTATGACAGTAATCAGCAGTACCTGCTTTCTGTCAGCAGATGCATTGGTATAACAATTAGGAAGTTTTGCTGAGAATGGCATGAGCCAAGGGTTTGATGTCAGCTTTCGTCATTTGCTACAAGAGGGAAAGATTGACCACTATCCCTCTGTGTCCTCAGGCCTATAAAAGTGTGATGGTTCTAACACTTTACATACCCATAGTAGATTCCTGCTTTGGGACTTATTTTTATTACTATTATTATTTTAGAATCATATTCACAGTGGAAAAGCAAACCACACACCCCATCAAAATTACACGTTTTAAGTTCAAGACTGCAATTCAATGTACATTACAATTTTGTCTTTTTATAAGATTAGACAAATTAGAATTTACAATGTGTATTTTCTATTCTCCCATAAACAGAAATAATTTATTTTAATATATTTCTGACTATATAAAGAAATACAATCTTAATGAGAAACATATTTCAGCTAGCATATATCAATGAAAAACTTTGTGCTTACGTCACTAAGAAAGCGGCATCAAAACTGTCACGGGGTAGATGTGCTTTCTTGAAATGCAAGAACTGGCTCAACAATGCCCGGTGGTTGCCATCAACATGAAAATGGTTTTGTAGGTTCCAGAACTCCAAATAAGTCAAAGCCACTTCAATTCCAAGCTCTCTGTAGTACTTGATTACAAAATGTAAAACAATTCCATAATCCACTGTAACATGTTATTATAACTGATACAAAGAATAAGAATACATAATGTAAAACTGAATAATGTTTACAACTAAAGAAAAAAGTATGCCTGTGTATTTTCCCAAAGGGGAAAGATGTTTCATTTATTCTGTTTCTTCTAAATGGAACATAGATCAACAATAGTTCTTCTCCCAGTTTATATTCTCAAGAGTTTTTGAAATCATCCAAAGATACTCATTTTGGTTTTCTCTTTCACATTCAAGTTTCATGTCCTCTTTATCAGTCAACCCCTTCTTTTTTTGTTCCAGTGATGCACTTTTCAAAAGTTATATATATATATATATATATTTTAAATTCAATATACAAGAACTTATTCACCTTTAGGTAGGCCATGTTAGCATAGTTGATAGGGGGATACAATGATGTCATAAGCGCGGTCAGGCGAGGGTTTGATCCCTGCATTTTCATTAAAAGGACATGCAGTTTTATGTTTCAAACAAAAGGCTTGTACTTTTCAGGAAGTCATTGTAATATAGCGGTTTATGTACTGACTCCCCAGTCTGGCAGCCAAGATTAATTTCTCAATTTAGAGGACTATTTTCCAGGCTTTAAATGGTCTGTTATAAAAAATTTAATAAGCTAAATTTGTGCAGCACTCTGGAATATCAATAGTTTCTTATGAATACAATTCATAGTCATGTTCATGTCAGATCATTTTGACTGCTGACATGGTTTCCTAAATCAAGTACTGTAGTATAAATGTCAATTTAGCAAGCACAACAGATAGCTTCTGATCATCGAAAGAGGCCCCTCCATAACAAATGTTTCAGCCTTTATTTTCGTAACAGATTTCAGCTTGTAAGCTTAACAAAAAGTTTCTGATCATCAGAAGTGGTCTCCCCTTCAGTAAATGGTTTCAGCTTCTGGTCAAAAAGATAAAAATAAAGAGGAGGAAACATTCACAGACAGGGATAGTTCTTCTGACTATCCGAAGTATCCCATTCTGCTGGCTCTATAGTGGAGTTTATAGAGGCCAGCAAGTCCGAATGGATGAAAACGTACATTCTTAAACGGTGCGCTGATACTTAGGTATGGGGTTCAACCTCTACGCCGGTCAGTTGGACTAAAATTCTGACTTATCATCTCTGACTTGGGGACATAAATTACAAGTACCTCTAAAGTCGGAGTGGGTTTGCCTGTTGGCGACGGACACTGGTAAAAGGTAAAGCTAATCCACACGCAAAATTCAGTCCAGTGCTACTAGAAGTAGTGTTTATGGACTACGTTTGGTTCAAGCGAGCAAGCACCAAAAAAAAAAAACTGCCTAGTTTAGAAAACCATGTCAGTTGTGTTAAAAATATGAATCTGACTTTTAAGTACTAGAAATAGTAATGAGAGAAAGTGTTGAATACTTACCAAATCCACAATATTAGCCACATCAAGTGCATATTGTGTGACATGCTGCTGACTAAACTCTAAACCCATATACTGTGAAACAAAATAAATAAATAAATCAGTTACACAAAAAGAATAATTTTATGAAGCCAGTATTGTCAATATTAATGATATGGAAATATAAGATCACATTACATTTAGATAAGCTGTAAAAACTTCCAAAGAGATCATATTTTTATGCTTGGCACAATTTAACAAATGATCCATCTTAAAATAATTACATGATGTCAAGGCACAAATACATTTTGATACTGACAGCCAGCACAGATTGCAGATGGCAGTTTAACTTGTGCAGAAATATTCTGATAGTTTGCAATTATTATTAAAGCAAAATTTCTGTAAATCAAATATTTATACCATTGATTTATCCAGCACCATGCCAATCCGTAGAAGTTTCGGAGAGCTTTCGTTTGTTTGGTGATGATTCTGAATAAGAAAAAGAAGTAAGACAGAATTATATTTGTAACATTGTATATAACAAATATATAAGCAGAATGTTGCCCTTACAGATAGAAAAAAATGATTTCATAATAAATAGATGCTTAATGTACTCTTTCCTACAGTTTTTTTTTTTAAATTTCAAATTCTTTCTGAGATCTTTCATTAAACAAACTCCAGCTGAAATTCAACCATCTGAAAGTAAGGAAAACTTCAGTTCATTACTAAATAAAAGAAACACAAAGTTGAATTGGTTTACTAAAGCAGAAAATAAAAGTAAAATTCAGACCTAACAATACAACTATCTAAAAAAGACATGAAAAATATTACCAAGGAGTAAAAGATTAACAAACTGTCATTTAAAAAGCACATAAATCTAGATACAAAAGAGGCTTTTCATTTTTTACTGAGTGCATTCAAACCAGAGAAACAATCAGAGCAAACTTTAATGACTATTCAGTAAATTACAAACTAAACAGCTGATTGTGTACCTAAATGATGTTTGTATGAATGTGTGTATGTAGGTATGTATGTTTGTGCTGATGCATATGTGAGTGTGTGTGTGTGTGGGTCTGTCTGCCTGCCTGTCTCATAACATAATAATATGCATTGTTTATGTTCAAAGCATTCACTTGATGTTTTTTCTATGTGAATGTAATATGCACAATAGATAATTATTATTAAGAGAGAACTGATGTTCTTTATTTAATACAACATGCAAACAGTTATCAGCACTCTTGTTAAGATTGTCGACCACCTGAGAGAAGCCATCTGAAAACATGGTTTTTATCTCCTATCTTAATCATTATGGCTTACACTCAAACTGTAATGTAATGAAAGATTAAGGCACATCACTTGCATATAAAAGAAATATGTAATAGTATAGAAAGATAGATAAAAATAAGATACCAAAAGGCAACAACAGTGATAAATCAGCTATCACCTTTACTTAAACATCCAAAAATTGTGATGGAAGTCAAGCAACAAATGATAAACAGTATTATTTATCCAATAATTTGCTATCGATGTCAAACTTGGTCCCTATCAGCATCCGACCACAGATAACTTGTCATGTGTGAGATGAAATGTTTCAGAAAGGTTGCTGGGGTTTCCAGAAGAGACGGATGTGAAACGATAATATCAGAACTGTTGTTTGTCAAGAATGATGAAGACCATTCATTTCATCCAGTGGGCTTGAAAGTATGGAGCTGTGAGTTCTAAGATGGCTGATAAGGCCTATTTTGGCTCGAAATGTTCTTTGACAATGTGGGCAAAGAATGCTTGACGTTCCAGGAGGAGAATCTCCTGCAATTGTGTTTCTGTCTAGTCTTTTCTTCACAGCTCTTGCAGTCCTGGTGGCCTCACAAGTGACTGCACCCTTATGTAATGATGTACGCCACGAATTACAGTCTTTAGCAGCAGTCTCCCAGGTGTCAAGATGAATTCCAAAAGCTTTCAGTGAGATTTTCAGTGTCTTTAAAGCGTTTCCTCTGGCCACCTTGGGAGCGTTTACCACAATGCAGCTCGCCGTAAAAAATTTGTTTAGGGAGCCTGTAATATCATATCTATGACAGCCTAAACATCAACCATCGATCTGATTGACAGACAACAAATAAAGTGTGTACCTGTGTGTCTGCCTGCCTGCATGTCTCATAACATAGTAATATGCATTGTTTATGTTCAAAGCATTCACTTGACAATGTTTTTTTTTTTCTATGTGAATGTCACATGCTCAATAGATAACTGATAATTGTTATTGAAGAGGTCTGGATATTTTAGGAGAATGAAACCAGATCATCTACCAAGAAGAGCATACAACCAAAATAGATCCGGATACAGAGCCAGAGGAAGACCAATCAATAAAGCAATGGGCACACAACATCCAGGGTACTCTAATTAAACATGTGTATATGATGCAACTAAGGCAATGTAACTGGCCTTGGAATGCATACTTTGTCTGACTCCTGCATTTAACACCAAATGTGGCTCAGGAAAAGAGATAACAGGTATACAGATGTGTGAACAACAAAGGCATGATAACTGGAAGGAAGAGGGACAAAATGCGTACAGAACTTTGGGTGAGCTCAGAGATGTTTTGAAAATGTGCAATATCATATCAACTATTTCACATTTTGCCTGAATATTACATACCCTTTGAGCATTTGCAAACTTTGTTCTTTTAATGAGCTCTCCTTTGTGAAGTTCTTGAAATGGCAACCAAAGTCCATGACTATTGCCTAAAATAAAACCAAAATGACCTGTCTTCAACCATAAATACCTTCTAACATAACAAACAAAATTAGAGCGACTCTTTTCCACGCCCTGGGATGTAGTGAGTACATGGTTTATTAAATGTGAAGGGCCCTTTTCTATGTCTTCAAGCAAACTGGGTATATGGTGATGGCCCCATATTTGTATAGACTGATGTGATCAATACCACACCAGCTGCCTTTACTTCCCTAATCATTTCCTGGTACTAATTTTAGGCTGGGTTTTCCTGGAAGCTCATTTCAATTTTTAAAATCTGCCTTAATTGGGGGATTTAAGCACATGACAGGCAATTACCGCCTAATTGTATAAAATACATGCTAATGTTCTCATACAGACTGCTGACAATTATCTGCTTTTAAGACATTACTTTGTATCGATCTTTTCCAAGCCAATATCTGTGAGATATCGCTGCCATTTCAGTGCAATACAAGTGTTCCATCTATTATACTAGAATGATATATTCCTTTTAATGAATGAATTTCTCTGCAATTTTTCAAGCTCATGATTATTCTAAAATTTAAGGAAAAGATGTTAGCATTATATGCAGTTGACAATTTAATTTTTTAAGCAACATTAAAGGATAAAGTTTTACAAGGAAACTATTAACTTGTCAGTGTCAAGTTCACATGAAATGTCTTGTTAGGTTCATAATATGATATCACTGATGTCCATATGAATCATAAGCACAAATGTCTTTTTTCTTTCCAATAAATGATTCATTAACTTTAGCAAGTGAATGAATGAATGAATGAATGAATGAATGAATGAATAAATAAATTAATTAATCAATGAATTAATTAATATTTTGATAGTTTTTAGACTGTTCTTGAAAAGTACTTTTATCTGATTCTGCTAGATAATGGCTGCTTCTAAACGCTGAAACAAACTGCTGGCACAAAATGAAGTACCCAAATTGAAGTGTTATTTTCAAAACAAAACAACCATGTCAAAATATATTTTAATAGAATTTCATTATGAATTAACTTGCAAGCAAAAAGTCAATATCTGAAATTTTTATTGGCTAGACTCATAATATGTTTATCATAAATAATGACAGTTAATTTCATTTGAAATTTGACTGCCTCTTCCTTTAATGTTTACAACAAACAGAAATGTTTCCTACACAAGATATCTAAATAAACTAATGAAGCAAGAATAAGTCCCTCACAATCTATTCCTGAGGTGTTAAGATATCACAAACAATTAAAAAAATACAAGAACAGTAAACACATTGAAGAATCATTTTCAAAAGGTTGCCAAAAACATAGCAAAAAAGAATAAAGCAGCCAGTGACACATAGCTTGACTGCTTACTACTTCAGCTCCAAGTGATGGTCCTGGAAACAGACTGTAGCCTAAGCAAAAGGGTAGGAATCAAAGATGTAATGGAAACTAGGTCCCAAAAACCTGCCCTTCTAAAGTCAGGTGTATTGGAAGAAAGGCACAGATATTAAGGAAATGTCTTTTTTCAAAACAAGGAAACAGGAACATTTTCAAAATGTACTCATAACATGAAAGCTCAAACCTTACCACAATTTTCATCATGTGAAACTGAGGCTTTGAAAATGACATGAGGATGTTCTAGATCCTGAAACAAATTCAAATAAATATATTGTTAATATTTCATTTATTTTTACTGCCAATATAGTACCTTGCGGTGTATGGCAGAGGGGTCTTTGAGCCTGAGGAATTAAGGCCGCCTGGCTAGTGCAGTCGCCGTGAACTGTGCAGGTTAGGATTTTCATTTTGCCCCCGACAGAAAAAAATCCCACACCTTACCGAGGGATCGAACCCGGGTCTCCTGAATGAGAGTCCGGCGTTCTAGATTCAAATGCTCTATTAAATCTCAGTCACATTATGCTAATGTCATAAAGTGAAATTAGCTCAAATAATATGCATTAGAATTATTAGTCACCTATTCCTCCATGCAACAAGGCCTACAAAATGTGATGGCCTATCACATTAAAAACCCATGGTACGTTCCTGCTTAGGGTGTTAATTGGTACTACTGAACAGTCAAGACAAATCATAAGGAAATCATTTGTAAAGTATATTCAACTATTTATGAAACAAAGAAGAAATCAATATATGATTAATTTGTTAAAGAATGTTGTGTGACAGTAATCTTTATAATGACTCAAATACTAAAAGGACAAATCTGATAATAATCAGAATGTGATATTTTGTTTCATATTTTGCTCTTGCTATCTCTATAAATTATAAAAATCTGCTGGGTTGTGAAGTAGACATTTAAATCTTTATGCAATACAACAAACTTGTCTATGGGGGACAGCATGGCCGAATGGTTAAGAGAGCTTGTTCTTAAACATTCGGTGTGCTGATGCCGAGGTAACAGATTCAAGCACTATACTGGTCAATTGCACTAAAATGCTGACTTTTCGTCCTTGACTTGGGGGTATAATTACAAGTACCACTAAAGTCGGAGTGTGTTCACCTGATGATGAGGGGCACTGGTAATAGGGAAAACTAATCCACACACAAAAATGAATCCAGTATATTTGAAGTAGTAGGACTGTATGGACTACGCTTGAGTGTGGGGGAAAAAAACTTTTTCTCTAAATCTACTATCTAAATCTGAGAGAGAGAGAGAGAGAGAGAGAGAGAGAGAGAGAGAGAGAGAGAGAGAGAGAGAGAGAGAGAGAGAGAGAGAGAGAGAGAGAGAGAGAGAGACAGACAGACAGAGAGACAGAGAGAGACAGAGAGAGAGAGACAGACAGAGAGAGAGAGAGAGAGAGAGAGAGAGAGAGAGAGAGAGAGAGAGAGAGAGAGAGAGAGAGAGAAGGTGGGAGTAAAATAGAGAGTGCGTATGTGTGTGTGAGAGAGAGAGAGAGAGAGACAGACACCACTGTTGTTTGTCCATTGTTGCCAATGAGGACACATTGTCATCTGTCCGTACTGTGGGTTCAGGGGTGGCTTATTAAATGAAGTTGAGCCTAAAAATATCTGTTACTTGAGGTTAAAAGAATGTCAACTGTCGATCTCATGAAGGTATCTCAGCTTTGACAATATTAATTTTACATGAATTGGATTTGAGTGAGGGAGAGTTGTGTGGTGCCCGCATCATTTTCGCATTCCAATTTAATTTGAACCCTAGCTGGAATAGAAATATGCATAGTATTATTTTGCTAAAGAACTCAATTCAACTCCATTCTGCATCATCGTGGCATAGTTATCTGTAACATTAGGGTTGTGTGATGAACCATCAAGTCACATGGCTAAATAAATATATAGTGATTTCTTTCAACATTGGCTTATTAACTTCACATAGTGATTTCTTAAACACTGGCTCATGAACTTCATGTAGTGATTTTTCTTAACACTGGCTCATTAGCTTTATCATCATCAGGTACCTTGCCGACTGCCATGAGTAATCATGCTTCTCTATATCTCATGATTTCCAACAGAATGTAATTATTTGTGTCCATGGCACAATAAAAAAAAAGGCTGTCAAGAATTTTCTCTTGCTCTCTTCCTCCATCTCTATTTTATAACTCTATCCAGCTGTTATAATATGCTTTAATTTTTCTTCCTCTTGATTTTACCATGTACAATATGAAAACTATAGCACTGCTTTATCAGTTTTAGCTAACATTATGCTTTTCCACTGCATTAATATACTTTAAGATATGCAATGTGTATGTATAACATATTTTTCCATGTTTGTGTGAATGCTCATGACAGTTGTCAATATATGTATGTGAAGGTGTGGAGTCTGTAATGCGTATGTGTGCATAATTGTATGTATGATTGAATATATATGGGCATGAGAGAGTGAGAGAGTATGAATATGTGAATGATTTAGTGTTTATGATTGTAAAGTGTGTCAGAAACAACTGTAAGGAAGTGTGTGGATGTGTGACTGTGTGGGTGTACGACTGTGTATGTATTTGCATGTGAAAGTGTGTATGTGTTGAATATGTGTGTATTGGAAGGAGTGTATGTGTGTCTTGTATGTATGAATGAGGATACATGGGCGTGAGAGAGAGAGAGAGAGAGAGAGAGAGAGAGAGAGAGAGAGAGAGAGAGAGAGAGAGAGAGAGAGAGAGAGAGAGAGAGAGAGAGAGAGAGAGAGAGAGAGAGAGACAGTATTATGTATGTATAAGTAAACCTTTGTTAGTGAGTTTGTGATTGTGAGTGAGTATATGTGCATGTGAGGGAGTGTGTATTTGTGTGTTATTGAGTGGGTGCAAAATTGTGAGAGTTTGTGTAAATGATGTGAGTATGTATGCAGGTATGTATGTATGTGTTTATGAATGCACTGGTGTGCACATGTGTCTGCCTGCCTGCCTGTCTCATAACATGGTAACATTATATTTACAGTATTCATTTGACAATGTTTTTTCCTATGTGTGCACAATTGATGAATGAAAGATGAGTGATTATAAGGGCTGAATGTAAGATGGGTCTGCATGCCTAATTTGTGACTCATTGAAAAAAAAGTTTGTTTGTTCCTCTCATAACGTAATCAATAATAACAAATGCCACTTTTGGATTTTTACGATAAAAGTGTGTCTTAGCCTATTTCAAAACATTTAGGTTACTCACTTAGACTTTCTGAAGTATTTTAAACCAAATTTCAATTTCTATGGCTTCAACTGATTTTTTGCTTCCTTACTAATTGTTCGAAATCTACAGCCATATGTTAAAATTGGTTGTGTGTAACATGCAATACTTATTTTCCTAACTTCCAATGACAAGGATTTATTGCACAAGATTTTTCTAATTTTATAAAATGCAGATTTTTTGTTTGTCCCATTATGTTCTTTATTTCTGTAATACATGTCCCATCTGATGTTCAACTGTGTACCTAAGTATTTGAATCTCTGTAATTGTCCCAAATTAATACCAACAACTTTAATTGTTCATTAGCTTCATTTAGTAAGTTCTTAAACATCATAGTTGCATCCTGTGATTTAGCATTGGTTCATTAGCTTCATCGAGTGATTTGCACAACTTTAGCTCATTAGCTTCAGAGTGATCTGCAAAGCTTTGGTTCATTAGATTCATTTGGTGATTTCTTAAATATGAGCTCATTAATTTGTCTGGAAATTTCTTAAACATTAACACACAACCGTTCAGGACAATGCAGGTGGATGTTCAGTCAGGATGCCACAGGTACCATCAACATGGGAACTCTTCACTGGTTGTCTACTCAAGAAGGGGGCGGAGCATGTGTGGAAATGTCCAGAGTGAAATGACAGTGATACTATATTGCATGTAAAACTCACCTCATCATCTTTAATAAGAGGGTGGATAATGTACGTTTCATTGTGCATCTGTATAACACCCCTGTGGACAAAGCAACAACAGAGGTCAGCAAACTTTGGTGAAGTCATAATTTAAAAGGACACATTATATTTAAAATGTAAAGCACATAATCAAATATTGTTTGCCATTTCTTCTTTGCTTGGTTATAGTTTAAATGGCAGAGAATCTAGGAATGTGAATGTACAAATTAGGATGAGCTTGAAGGCAGCAGACATATGGTTTCCGAGACAAATGTTGCAAATACCTTGGATGGCCAGAGTAACTAGTGATTGCCTGGAAGAGTCTAATGAAATTATAACATTACAAACAACTATAAGAAAGAGACAAGCTATTCTTTGGGCATGTAATGAGAGAACGTCATGACAGCTGGAAAGGTCAGCGATAGCAGAGGAAAGGCAACCCGAGAGAAATGATGATTATTGTCTATTATGATGACAAGGAGGATTAGCATCAGTAGATTTGATCCAGAACAACAGGTCGGAGGTCTGTGGAGTGACATGAAAGCATATGTTACTGTGCAGGGCACATGATGATGATGGTGATAATTTAAGTAACATAATGTTACTCAATGTCTTAATGGTGATTGTTGAACTTAATAATAATATAATACAAAGTCCCCCAAGAAGTTTCTTGCTATGGGTATGTGATGTGATAGTGCCTTCAAAAATAAGTCAGATTTGTACAGAATGTGTATCACTGCTGGTGATCCTGATGGGACTTTAGCAGAGATGAAGATGCTGGTTGTGTTAGAGCAGACACAATGCGGTGTAGAGGCTACAATTTTTAATTACGACTTATCTAAACTAAATTAAATACAGAACAGGGTTAAATATACTACAGATAGTCAAGATGAGAAGTCTACATGTTTCAGAAGAGTCAAGACATAAATGTAACTTACCACAAACATAAGGGGTAGTTTTCAAGATTTTCAGATTGCCAGAAACACTGGAACATATAGTAACAATTGTCAAGACTAATAACAACAAAAAGAGGCAAAAAAGACAATGAGAGAGGATTTTGAAATTCTTGCATCAGTGGCATGGAATGATTTAAGCACATGAATTCAGAAAATCTTTTAGAGTGAGAACAGAAGTTTTGGAAAACCATGATTGCTTACACCAGCTGGCAAGACAGTGAATGATGATGATGACATTGAATTGTTTTGCCCCAACTGTGTCAAAAGAACAACTATGAATGCTGGAGACACAAACAAATATACCGTATTCCATTGCACGTGCTCACTGCAACACTGGACCACTCATCCTTCTTTACGCTGCCGTGATAGTAGCAATGCTCAACAGTCTGATGACAACAAGCACATAAACTAATATATATAATACTTACGTAATAAAGCAATGCAAATCAATTATAAGAAGTACCAGACACAAATTTCAATGTAAAAACCAGCTTAAAGGCATTATTTATATGTTTCAGCTTGTGTCTTTTTCTAGTTACTCACATCTTGTTTTTAACACATTATTTTTCTTTAATACTTTTGCAATAATCTCTCTCTCTCTCTCTCTCCCACACAGACACACATGCACAGTCACGCAACGGACAAGAGGCCTTTTCCTTGAGCGTGTTCCATTCTCTAATGAGTGTATGCATTATTCATCTCAATTTCCTCTCCATAATATTCATTACAATGCAATTATTTGGTTTGTTCCATTAATCTTACTACTAAGCAGAAGAGTTAACTGAGAAAATACTTGATAAATAAATTTGCCATCATTTACAAACATTCCCTATTTCAGAACTGAGTAAGATATATTTTACACAAATATTACTTATGGTATTACTAAAGTGAACCCTGAGCATATGGGAATCAATTGGTGCATGATGGTGGCAATGACCATGCGTTCACATGCATCCATTGTGGATGAACATTTACTGTATGAACTGGTCTGATCAACCATATTTGATACAGCCATGGATTGTAGTTATTATGCCTTGTTTAAGCACAATATAAAAATATAAAAAACTATCGTCTGTCAAGATGGCTAGGTGCCAGTATACTATAAACACCCACTCCTTAATAAATTCAGTTCATTGCTTTTCAAAATTTACTCTTGAAACTTCTGGTTCTATGTTTATTACTATTCTTTGTAACCAAGTGCAAAATTATAATCGTCTTCTTCTTATAGTCTGTGCCGCGTGGCATGTCTGTCCACAGCCTTCTGTCTCTTGTGCTGCCAATCACTTCTGATACTGTACAGCATCTTCTCAAAACAAATTAGTACTAAGAGAGAGAATCACTAAACGAGTTCAAGGATCAACAAAGAAAAAAATTTGCACATTTATATAAATGTATAATAAAATACTCACAACCAAGCTTGAAAGAAAGGTGGAAATGGAATGTGCAAAAGGAAATGCTAGCAATTGAAATCTGAAGACAATATTGAAAATAGAACTTGAAAGAAGATGTTAGACTCCATCATGACAGAGAAGACAAACAATACTACATCGCTGCAGCCAACTTCAAAGTGAAGATAGCAAGCATCTGATCTCCATTTATTGAATAAAACAATATTATAATGCAATCACTGATTTCATACACTCAGTTTGTTTATAACAAAAAACATATACAGTGTTGGCTTGATGATAACAAAAACATTTAGTGTCAGCCTGATGATAACAACAATATTTACAGTGTCGGCTTGATAATAATAAAAATATTTAGTGTCGGCTTGATGATAACAAAAACATTAACAGTGTTTACTTGATGATAATAAAAATATTTAGTGTTGGCTTAATGATAACAAAAATATTTACAGTGTCGGCTGATGATAACAAAAATATTTACAGTGTCAGCTTGATGATAACAAAAATATTTACAGTGTCGGTTTGATGATAACAAAAATATTTACAGTGTTGGCTTCATGATAACAAAACTATTTAGTGTCGGCTTGATGATGATAAAAACATGTAGTCTTTATTTGATGATAACAAAAACACTTAACAGTGTACTTGATAACAAAAATATTTACAGTGTCGACTTGATAATAACAAAAACACTTACAGTGTTTACTTGATGATAATAAAAATATTTAGTGTTGGCTTAATGATAACAAAAATATTTACAGTGTCGGCTCAATGATAATAAAAACATTTACAGTATCGGCTCAATGATAATAAAAACATGTAGTCTTTATTTGATGATAACAAAAACACTTAACAGTGTACTTGATAACAAAAATATTTACAGTGTCGACTTGATAATAACAAAAACACTCACAGTGTTTACTTGATGATAATAAAAATATTTAGTGTTGGCTTAATGATAACAAAAATATTTACAGTGTCGGCTCAATGATAATAAAAACATTTACAGTATCGGCTCAATGATAATAAAAACATGTAGTCTTTATTTGATGATAACAAAAACACTTAACAGTGTACTTGATGATAACAAAAATATTTAGTGTTGGCTTGATGATGATAAAAACATTACATTACCATTAGTATTATATTCCATTTTAAAGACAACTGTGAGGACTAGAAATGTAGTCATGTTTATTTTCTTTCATAGTGACAGTAAAATCATAATAGAATGAAGCTGGCAGTACTTCAAATATTCATGAAAATAGCAAAATCTAGCTAAAATATGTCAATACTGTTATACAAAGAGGCCAGGCCATTTAAAATATTTACCTTGTATGGTCTGCAGCAAAGGTACTGCTTAGAGATTATTACATTTTCCTAAATAATGTGACACAGATGAATGAAAATGTTTTCTCTATTTTCCTTTAACTGAGATCCTTATTTGCATCTAGATGAAAGAAGAGGATAGATTTGTCCCATTTGCTGATATTTCTAACATACAATGAAGTCTACCCAATATACAGAGTTGCATCAAGACAATCTCCAGAGAAACTCAGCAACAGAATACCAGTAACATGGCAAACACAACTACAAATGAGTCAATGTGACATCAAACTGAATCAAGCAGGAATGCTTGACAAGCAGCTGTAATTGCCACAGCAGTATCAATGTAATTATAAATCAATAGCAGAGATCATACCACAAGAACTGCATGCACACATATCATACATGCTGCTTCCGCTACCAAAGATGTGCTGACATTCAGCCTACTGTCTCTGGGGCTAGCAACAAACATGACAGGATGCATCAATCAATACTTGAACTCATGCTGAGATAATGTACCTTTGTCAAGACTTGTTGGTTGCCTTCTTCGTAGTGTTTGACTACAATCCCTTCAGACAGGAGAACACTGAAAATATGAACATTTACCAATGAGGAGAAACTAATTAACAAAGACAATTATCTTTCAGGCCTCCAGAGCAGTATAAAAGTGCAAGGAGATTAGCTAGTTTTCCCGTGATTCCCACATCCACATAAGAGATTTTTTTAAAAAAAGTAATGGCAAACACACCGGTCTCTGTGGCGAAGGGCTTATGAATACAGTTTATAATCCTGTATACCTGTGTTCGAAACACAGCTGCGCGCGATTTAGCAGAAGACCACTTTGCATTGGTTTTGCATTGGTATAGGTGCCGGTCATTCAGAAAACAAACTACTGAACGCAAATTTGCCAAGAGATTACAGCGGCAGAAATGCTGGTGTTGACTGTGATGTCATGTAAAAGGATATGCAACACACACAAAAAATGGCCTACGTTTGGGTGTGAAGTGTTAAGCCTTCACACATTCATTTAGTAAAACAGGTAAATAAAGATCCCTTTCACGAGCCTTAAGTGCATTGACAATATGGCGCCAGACCCATATGTTTGTAGACCTATTCGCACTCACTGTGTGGTGTGGTCAGTATCAGTCTGACTACCTGGACTTCCCAAGACATTTCCTAGTACCTATTTTAGGCTGGGTCAACGTGGGAGCCCAGGTCAATTTTTAAAAACCTCCACAATATGGATTTGAACCCATGACCACCAGGCTCTTAGACGAACATCTAGCCTATATGCTACTGCGACTTCCATATTCTTCTAGACCAGTGGTTCTCAACCTTTTTTGGCCCATGCACCCCTTCACCATATGATCAAAATGTCATTCACCTCCCCTCTTTCATATTTCCTCCCTATAAACCCCCCCCCCCCCCAAACTCCTACACAGTATATATAAAAATATAATAAATAAGCTAAATTAATAACACATACTAGAATAAGTCTAGATGTCTACATAAAACGTGATTTGCAGGTCTACTTACATTACAAAACGAATTCCAGAAGAGCGAGAAGTACAGAACTGTAAAGTATGGAGGGAAAAACAATATCAAGTAATCGGTTCTTGTATTAACACATTCTTGAAATAATCTTAATGACTCCCCCCCCCCCCCCCCCCCCCCTAAAAAAAATTTTTTTTTTGGGGGGGGGGGGAATTTCCCCACCGGTTGAGAACCACTGTTCGAGACCATGGAGCAATGAAGCAGAGTAATTATTATCTTCCTCGCCGCCTTTCCTGCCCTAACCATTCCCAGAACATTTTGACAATGATCTAGCAACCTTTATATGAGGCTGGGTTGACCCCTGAGCTATACTGGTGGGGAAAAAGAATCCTGCGACTGCTGGAGACTGAACCTGGACCAATGTCTTGTAATTCATGTATGCAGCCATAAGAGATTTACATGCTACACATATGCTGTTGTGGGCACTTGTATTATAATATCACAATCAACATCCATGCACACTGCCATTACCATGCGTGCACAGTCTTTTAATGCAGAAGCCATCTGAAAGTATCTCTTCTCAATGTTCACACAGTGTCATGTGACAGAGCAGCTACCTCCTTCTTCTTCTTTTGTTCGCTTGAAATAAATCTGCAGTGATGTCTGTTGTCGAAAATGTTACTGTCTTCTTTAGTTCACTCTGTCTTTCACAAAGTTTAGTTTCTCCAGGTCAACAGGTTTGCTTAAGGGCAACCGTGAAGTCAAGATCATCCCTTGGCAAACTGCCTCTAGAATAAGAAGTGATGTCTTCACTTCAACATAAAATATAAAGCAAGCCTACTTAATTGTGACGCTCTTGCTTTTACAACCACCAGACAATCTCACCATCATGTAAAATATCTATAATCTAATTAATCATAAAACAACAAACAGCTTACTCATTCTGTGTGAGCTTGATCTTGTATTTTTTGCTATCCAAAGCCACTTGCAGTAGCAGCTGCTGAATATGCTCATGAGTACCCTGTAGAATCAGAGTACAAACTGTCAATTTTATACATGGATATCTGACAGGCATAACAAACTACATAAAAACAGACTGACTTTAGACAACTGAAACAAACAAAATTGCACTGGTTTTAAATAGCAGTGAAATATTCAACAAGAAAAAACAAATGTACAATGCCACAAATATATCTTTAAGTATATTGTCATCTGGCATTTTGGGTTTTTCAATTAGACTTAAATGTTAACTTCTCATTCAGAAAGCTATGGCAAACTACTGAACATAAAATTGCCCAATAAATCACAAACAGCCAATAAGGGATGTGACTAGAATGTCCTCAAGGAAATGCAACCTAAAGACTAAACCTTGTGGCAGGGCACACCAGGCCCTAGGCCTTGGTTGGCAACAGGTCTAGGATCGAAGCTCCTACATGCGAAGAGTATTGCTTTGCTGATCTGGAAGCTTCTGCAGCTAGTCTTGTTCCAGGTTTATTGGTGTTACCTTTCCTCTGGAGTAAATTAGGCTGGGAGAGGGATCATGTTGCATAGGCAACACATGGTCTCTACACTTCAGTCCAGGCTTTGTGCTATGGAGAGGTATAACTCCATCCTTGGTCTTAAACAGTCTCGGAATTAAAGCGAGAGGTAGCAGTTTCAGTGCTATAAGTCCTTATCAACTGGTGTAGACAGGGGCTCCACGGGTTGCCTCTAACGATGGGAGACACTTACAGGTGTCACTGATCAGCTACAGCCACCCTCAAGCTGGCCAGCCCCAGGCCAATTGGGTTCTGATCCACCACAGCCTGCCTGCTTCAAAGGGTGCTTGGGGCTAGGACACAATCTGAATGGCAGGCTGTAAAAACCAATGCACCAGGCTGTGTTTTTAGGTCTCCCTCTATTGTGCCCTGTGGGATCCTGAGGACTGACTTCTAGCTATACTATTAACAGATTTCCTCAATCCTATCCAAAAAACCAAAAAAAACAAGTCCTCATGTAGAAACCTGCCATGGGTCTGAGATTTGTTAGGACTAACACATTTTATAGGGTGGGTTACAGGGTTTTACAGGGGGCTATGTGGTCTTGAGGTATGGTGTCCGCCTCGAGTGATGGAGGTCCTGGGTTCAAGCCTCGGTATGGACCGGGATTTTTCACGTGGACTTCTAGTAATAAAATTTCCCCTGGTCTTTGGGTAGTGAGATCGGACACCCGTGTGTATTGTTGCGCACGTAAAAAAATCCCTTGGCAGTTGGAAATCGAAAAAGAGTAGCCTAACGGCGCTGCCCAGGCAAAATTTCGAGTTAAAAATCTACCCAAAGTATTTGAGGATCCTCACCGGTGCTACGGAGTTCATGCACTGAGCTGAGTTTCTCCAGACTCAGGTTTGAGTTAGGAGGAGAACAGAGCACTTATGGGTTACACCCATGTGCTGTGATGTTGATCCGTCGACTAAACTAAACTAAACTAAACATTTTATAGGTCCATATGCATACAGAAATAGATAGCCAGTCTTTCCCTCATTTAGCAAACATTGAAACAAGTGTCAAAATCTCATCTTACCACACTCATGACATTAGTACAGCCCATTAGTGACTACACTCATACACCTGCTAAATAGGTAATTCACATAAAGTGAACCGTCAGCTTTACACACGTGTGCATGCAAGCACGCACGCACACACACACACACATATGCGTCTTTCTAAAGCTGGCCTTCCAAACTTGACGTTTTTCCTTATATATATGTATATATGTATTTTCACATATTTAATGCACTTAAACCACATTTCTTCAGCTGTAAACAGGCACAACGCAATCATGTCAAAAAAAAACAAAAACTCCGGATGAACGCAGAAGAAGAAGAAGTATCAAAGACTTTGGCCAAATGCATAAAGACAGCCAGTACTTTCTTCACTTCCTTAAAGACATTTTCTATCGTATTGAAGTTGATCCAGAGTTCAATGGTTCCTTTCTCCGATTGTGGACTGTGAGTTATCTAGAATGTGTTATCGACAAAGTGTTTAAACAACCTGCAATTTATCATTCACTCTTTTCTTTAGCTTCAAGACTGACTAAATCTTATCAATAGTTTGCCTTTGGCCAGGCAACCTAGATGTTTTTTATCATGTCATTTGCAGCACCTTTTCTGTAGTTTCCCCAATCTATACTTTCTTTATGGCAATGCTAATACATGTTGTAGTGTAGGTAAGCCTGGCCGAATGGATAAGAAAACGTGTTTTTAAATATCCGGTGTGCTGATGCCGAGGTAAGAGGTTCAACCCTCACACCAGACAGTTGGTCTAAAATGTTGACCTATCATTTTCAATTTGGGGACGTAAACTACAAGTACCTCTGAAGTCGGAGTGGGTTCGCCTGATGGTGAGGGACACTGTTAATAGGGAAAGCTAATCCACACGCAAAATTCAGTCCAGCACTACTAGAAGTAGTGTGTATGTACTAAACTTGAGTTCAAAGCTAGAGAATGCAAAAAACAAAAACGGGTTGTAGTGTGCATGCTGGTGTAGCAATTAAAACACTGCACTGACAATGGCATGACAAGAGTTCTCTTGTCACTCACTTTGGGAGGGAAATAATGGTTGCCTATTCCTCCGTGTGCTCAGGCCTAAAAAATGGGATGGTCTTAAACACATCACATTCCCTGTGCAGGTTCATGCTACAAGCTTTTGGGTTTTAGTAACCTCTCCATCTTCTGATGGCACAAGCAAGGAAGCAGTATGGTTTGTTTACCGAGGTGTACATCACCCTTGCCTTCAGCTCTTTATGACTCATGTTTGCATGGTACCCCTGCTGTAGTACATAGAAGATATATTAGTGGGGGAAGCAGTCGCACTTGCTACTCCATCCTGCTGTGACAACTACTGCCGTTCGGCCAGCAAAATTTTGATTTATATCACATTTTAGATACCATTTCAGGGCGCTGTTTCGATGACCACCATCTGTGAACATGTGTGGTAGAAGTTGCAACTAAAACTATGTAACTTACATGGTGACGAATCTTGTGCTTCCTGGTAGATATGTCTGAAACACGTCCTTTATCCAACTGCTGGGGAAAGATGATCTCGTAGGGCTGCTTGATGTTGTCAAGGAGGATGCGGTTGTAATCATAGCGTGACATCAGGTCACGAAGGTCACGAGCTGCAAGAAAAAGAACATAAACACATAAACAGGGCATGAGAAGTGTTCAATGGCAGAAAAATAAGATAGCTGATTAAATACACTGTTACGTCATACTTAGGAAGTCAGTGTGGCTGAGAGGTATAATGACTGTCTTGAAAAGAACCAAGTTCAAATCCTGTTGAGGGATAAGTTCTTTTTATTTTATACTGTTAGAGCAATTTATTTTAGGGGAACCTGATAATGGTATACTTTTCTTTGATTTATGGGCAATGGATAGATGTCTAGCTCTTGTGGATAATAGTAAAATATATGTTTCTCTGTGTATGCTGCAAACAATAAAAACAAAAACCCCTGCATTTGGAAATTGTATAGAATAGTATGCATGACTGTTGCTGTGGCAAAAGTTCCCACATATAGAGTTTATCACAGAGTATGTATTGCATAAGGATTATGGAATACATATACTGATATATACACAAGGAAGGAAGGAAGGGGGGTACATTTTACATAACCAAGAGTAAAAGCTAGAAATAGCAAATGGCTTAATTAAAGAATAGAAAGAGAACAACAGATTCCAGCAAATTAAGAGGTGAAGTAAAGACTTTGGTGCTAGAAAGGACACACGTTGAGAAAACATAATAGAATACCTAGAAAGTCCTTTCTCTGAATCCACAGGGCAAA